>CM021106.1:80530456-80571210 GCA_007115665.2 Sequoiadendron giganteum | reverse complement strand
CTCCCTCTCTCCCTTCCTCCTCCCTCTCCCTCCCTCCCTTCCTCCCTCCCTCTCTCTCCCTCTTTCTCTCCCACTCTCTCTTTCTCTCCCACTCTCCCTCTCTCCCTCTACCTCCCTCCCTACCTTCGTCCCTCCCTCCATCTCTGTCCCTATTTCTCTCCCAATCTCTCTTTCTCTCCCACTCTTCATCTCTCCTCTCCTCCTTCCCTCCTCACTCACCCCTCCCTCTCTCTCCCCTCTCTCTCTCTCTCTCTCTCTCTCTCTCTCTCTCTCTCTCTCTCTCTCTCTCTCTCTCTCTCTCTCTCTCTCTCTCTCTCACACACACACACACACACACACACAAACACACTCACCTCTATCTCCTCTACTATAAGGGTCCAGGGGAGAGACATAGAATTAGGATAGAGGGTATAGAAAAAGAGGGAGAAAAGAAATATATTAAGAAAACCATATTTCATATAACACATGCACGTTTTGAAGAAGTAGAGATGCTACCATTTTAGGAAGAAATAAATAACGAGTGCATTTTGTATTCCACTAAAAACGGTAAAAAAAATTGAATATACCTGTGATGTCAAGGCCCACAGTTTGCATATTCTCCTGGTTTTGCATGTGCTCCGACAAAAAGTAGCCTTTTGATGATGTTGTGAAGTGTGCAAGCATGTTTTTCACATTCCATCACCTTTTCCATGATCTTTCTACCACCTTCGCATGAAATAGAAGAGTTTCCACATTGAAAGACATATAATATCAATTGAAGTTTGAATTCCATTGAAAACTGATACACAATTGAAGTTTGGAGGGGAGCAATCTTTTAAACAAGTTGTGAAGTTTGAAGAAAGAAGAAGCTAAGCCTACATAATTGGGTTGAACTCCTCCATTTGAAAGTCTAGTTTTTTAGGTATGTGAAGCCTTTACACATTTTATTTCATTCTATTATGGCTTGCTTTCAATTTTGTTTGTCATTATAACCTTATGTTGTCAATGCACATTTTAAATTACACAATTATATACACTTGCCAATTACCATTTTAAACTTGATGCAAAGAATCTACTAGGATCCACAAATCATCAAGGGTACTTCTGACCCTAACTTAAATTGAAGAAGATCAACGAACAAAACTCAATCATATTTTCATCAAAATCCTTCAATTTCACTTGATTTCATATTTCCAAAAAACATTATAACTTGGTTTCAACTCTTTGTCAGACTCAAAATATAGATTAACCATCATAAAATTTATTTTAACATAGCATAAATCTTATTAGAAACTCAAAACCATTCAATTCGTTCATAACATCAACACATCAACCAATGATTATGTCATTCACAAGTTGTCTTAAATCTTCCATAATGGCACCATTGTTTACAAACACAAACTATAATTCTTAAGGCACAACCAATCCATTACTTTCTTAAGAAATATTTGTTTGAGTTAGTACCAAAAAAATTAAACCTTTCAGAAGTCTGCCCTTACACACAAACTCAGTTCCTTTGTTGACTATCCACATTACTAGTAGCCAAGCATCTGCAAACTGACACATGTATCTCCCAAACCATGCACACACTTCGGACTGTGATACTCATTTTGGAAACCCATTTCCCTCATACAAAACATATTACAAGATGGATATTAAGTCCTTCAGATAAAATGCTTGTAAACTAGTTGTTTCAGTCTGAGAACAAGCCTAACTAAGCCTTAGTGCAAACAGGGGTTATTGGTTTTGCTACCCCCAAAACCAAAAACTCATAACCAATACATAAAATAACTTTCATTTGACCTTCCCAAGCTTATAAGTCCATTATAAGTTCATTTCCAAACACATTTCCATAAACCCTAAGCTTTAAGCTTCACAATTCCCTGTTTTACCAGTCTGAACACAGTTTTACAGTCAAGAAAAATTATTTTCATCACACCTTAATCCTCACCATATGATTGGTAACCTTTGAAATATGAAATTACATGCCACAAGGAGTTTTTACACCAAAATTGAGAACTTTCACTAAGTAGAATGGGAGAAAAACAATTTCTCAAGTTCATTGTTTACCCTAACAGAGGGTTTGACAGTTTTAGAGAAAAATTGCAATATTTGACTCAAACGTTAAGAAGAATGCATGAAAAAATATATATTTGGGAGGTGATTGAGTGTGAAAACACTTAAAAACATCCAACCAAGCATTCCTTCTTGTAAATATTCGTATAAGAGCCTAAAACAGTGAAATTCTATAGAAAATACAAGAAAATAGTGTGTTTATTCATTCAAAATCAGATATTCAATCACCCACAACTTTCCAAACATACATGAGGCCTTATAAATGCATTACATACATTTATTATCAACTTCCAAGTTCCTCCAAGCGAAAATAAACCCATATGACTTTTCACCTTCCCTATTTCACAGTTTTTGTAACTTTTCATAATTTTGTATTTGTGCAACTTTTGCAAATAGTGACAACTTTACAAAATACACATAGGACTTAAAAATTAAAACTCCTAATGATTCCCATACATGTAAAACGTCTTTAATGACCCTCTTACAATATGGAGATACCCAAAATTGAATCAAATTTCAAAATGGAAGCATAGATTGTCAAGGTGCTCCTGCACCACAAACTTATCAAACACTCACAATGCCATTACACTCATTATGATTGTAACTTACATGATATTTATATTATTTCCCTTCAAAATCAACTCCCCCAACGTATCTAACTATTTTTTAACTTCTTAACTAACTTATCTCTTCACAACTTTGCCCAAAAATGCATTTTTTGGCAAATGTCCATGCTTCCATTTTGAGCCTATCTTGTAATCATGGCATGCCATGTTACCACTTTTCTTTAAGGCATTCTGGATTGAAAAAAATCATGTCACATTTTTCTATGCTAGGTTAACTTTTGTACAAGATGATTGTAAGTATTATTTAAATGAAGACTTGAATGACATAAATTTTTCAATTAACTTGAATGGATACATTTTTTAGGAACTAATATTCATCTCAATACCATGGTACAAATAAAATTATCCGCCATGCCGAAGAAAAAGACAAAGAGGAAACTAACAGATGAAGAGAATGAAACCTTCAAAGAAAAGGAGAGAGTTTGGGTGGCAGCATATTGTGAAAAGAATAAAATGGAAACGATTGACGAAAACAAGCCAATTGAAGAGGAACCTCAACCATCAAAAAAAGAATGGGAATTGGCAGCACAAAAGGAATGAATGTGAAAGCATCGTCGTAATACAAATTCAGCTACCGTAGTTGGAGACACACCCTCTATGACAAGTGAATATGAAGGGACACCATTAAGCACAAGCGAATATGGAGGGACACCATCTAGCAGAAGTGAATATGGATGAACACCATCTAATGCAAGTGAATATGGAGGGACACCATCTACCTTAAGTGAATATTTTGGGACACCATCCAACACATCTCAAGTTGAGAGTACATCATCACTTGGATTTGACGAAGAAGGTATGCCATGATCCCCATGTGACCCTCAAGGTATGTCTTCTTCTCCACCCTCGATCGAAGGTACGCAATCTATCCCACCTCAATTAAATATTGATGAAATTCCTAATGTTGAGATGTATGTACCTAGGAGAACACCACCTAGAATTTTGCGTAGAAAGCCAAAGTATTTGATTAATATTGATGATGAGATTTTGCAGCACATGGAAGGTAATATTTCAACATGCACTTGTAGAAGATATGCTAATAAGATTTGGGAATGATTCTTTGAAAGACTAAATGAGACTGCAAGATGTCAACTATTTGTTGAAATGATGCAGGGTGTAAAGTATAGGAACATCATAAAGACTCTTGGGTTGAGAACATCAAATACATCGAGTGAAGACACTATTGTGAAGAATCTAATGGATGCTTATGAGAGTGTGGGTAAGACCTCACACTCAAAGGATATTAATGTCACCTGACGTTTCATTATATCAACTTTGGTAAGTTGTCAAACAAAGAGAGTTCATCTCATTAAAAATATGAGTGAGCACATGGGAATTAGTAGAAAAAATTTATCAAGATCCATTCAAAGGCGGCAAATAATTGAGGGCAATGATTCAAATCAATTAAGGGAATTCTCGAGGAGATTGTCATGAAAAGATAAAGAATTTGTCAAAGTCTTGAGAACACTAATTGAAGAGTATATTGGAAGAATAACACAAGGCCATCTCCGAATCAAATGGATGTGGTAAGAAGGAGAATCGGTAGTTGGAATCGTGAGCCACATCCAAAGCATTTTTTGGATATGACTCAAACCCAATTTTTTTGAAAATTTTAAAATGATTATCCTCAAATTAGTATTTCTCAAAGATTTTTTGAAATGCTTAAACCTTTTTATCTCAAGATAAATCACACATGCACTACTTGTTGTTGTAGACTACATATTGAATTTTCTAACCATTATGATGTTTATCATTCTATATGTGTAGATTTGCATACTAACGATGTTTTGCAGGATTGTGGCATAGAAGCCCCACCAAAATCTTCAAGAGAGTTCTTATCAAAAAAATTATGTGAAATAAAGGATGGCCAGATATTCTATAGGACAACATGCTTGGATGGTTCATGTGAGCATTGTGGTGGCTTCCAGCGTATGCCAGTATGTCAAAATATGGAAAGCACAAATGAGCTAGGACAAAAACTAGTAGAGTTCGAGAAGTATAAAATAGTGGCATATGCTACAAAAGATGGGTCTCAAGCAAAAATGTGTGATTTGGTTATTGAGAAGATTTCAGTGTACTAGTTTATGTCCATGTTTCATGACAATATACTGTCTAAGTATGCAATGCATGCCCATAGAACCTGATGGTTGTACATGCAATTCAAGCTATGAAAGGACACCTTTCTAGTTGGAAGCATAGTATCAGTGGTTGACTTTGTGGATAACTACACTCTACAAACACAACATGAGGTGCAATCATAGTATTACAACTCCACACATGTTTCGATATTTGTGCACATAGAATTCATTCATGCATCTAATATTGAGGGAGTACCACTTTTACATTAGTGATGATCACACACATTCTCTAGAGTTCATGCAAGGTTTCTTCCAAATGCTCTATAGTGGTTTGGCTCAAAGAGGCATAAAATATGATCAACATATAATATAGTCTGATAACAGTGCAGCACAGTTCAAGAACTCGCGCATGTTCTACTGGTTGTGCAGGATGCATGTAATTACAAGTGCTCAACATATGTGGAACTTTTGTGAGGCCAGACATGGAAAGGGGGAGCATGATGGTGCAGGAGCATGCATGAAAAGAGCATTAGCACGAGAAGAGTTAAAGTATAAAGGCAGTGCAAAGTTGACAGATGCAAAATAAATCATTGAGTGGCATAATGCTTCGATGGGTCCAAGTAATGAAGGCATGTCTTCAGTTCATAGATTTTTTTGGTTGATGGATGATACAAACATTGCACCATATGAGGACTGTTGTACACTAACGGGATCGAGTGAGGTACACTCTTTCCTTAGCTCAAATGCAAGTTCATGGAGTATCGATACACGAAAGATGGCATGCTTTTGTTCTTCATGTACAATGCAAGCCTAGAATAATTGTGAGTCAGGGGAGTGGGTTGACATATGGTTGACAAGTTATCTTAGCCCACTTCACACGTATTGCCCTCCAATGGTATTGGAACTGACACAGATAGAATCATCGGTCGACTTTAACCACATATTAGATCTAGTTCAACTAGGTGATATATCTACTTTCTTAGTTGTTGAAATTCCATATCGTTATCTTACTTTGTATTGTATTCATAATGTTGACAAATTTCAAGATATTTTTTGCACATATCAATGCAAGGCATGTTTATGTAGTTATTGCAGATGAAGACAATAAAGAGGGAACAAACTATTACTTGTGTCATTGTGTTGAGGCCAAAAAGAAATTGGAGGCCCCAGTTATAGATGGACAAAACATCAAATACCCTATAGGCTCAGTTGTGGTTACTGGAACATGGCTTAGAAGGTACCCACATTCAAGTTTTAAACATTGGCTATTTCAAGACTTTGACATGCATCGTAAGATTCTTCATTACTCGAACCTTGTTGTGGCATCCAATATTTATTTGACCAAATATGGAGGCAGACCTTTGAAGAAGACCTTGTGGAAGGTCTGTGAGTCTGACCATGAGGCAATACTTGACACAATAAAGAGTAGAGCAGACCCAGATGGTTCGTTGGATTAATTTGTAAGTATATGCACATTGGTTCTTATTAATTTATACTTGTATGCACATTAATTTTTTTGATGTCAATGCTATCATCTTCTTTTACTTTGTGTATTTGTAAGTAACATACTAAATAGTGATTGGTGTCCCCTTGCAAAAAATGCAGATATATGAGCCATCCAAGAGAATGTTAACCAGAAAAGCAATGCAGCATCCTTATTTTGATGATCTTGACAAATCTCAATCATGATTTTAAGCCATTGGAAAAGTTTGTGCAAAGCTTGGTGAGTGACTTTCAAGTTATTCATTTGAAGTTAACCTTATCATGAGCAGCTATGATGTAGACATTATAAGAGCATCTGAAATTTCAACTTACTCTATTCATGAGAGGTGTTGTGTGCAATAGGTATGTTGGAATTCCCAGTGAATATTTATGACCAGGAGTGACTAAGTTGTGAGACCTGCATGCCTATCTGTAAGTTCCTTCCATCTATTTTTATTTCATTTCCATTTTGGATGCTCTTTGTTTTTCTCTTTTATTTGTGCAGGGGAATTCAAGAAACAAAGGAACATACCTTTAAACATTCAAGAACCCCCTTAAATTTCTGAGGAAACAATTATCCTGTATCCAAACCCTCAGATCCGCAATTTGTCTCAGGACAAACTCACTCCACCATGCTAAACCAAAACCCTTATTTTATGCTAGTATAAGGAGGATTTATTAAAAGGAATGGTTCCACACCTTACCATAATGTGCCACTACCTTAGAACTTCTTAAAATAACCTACGCAAACTCAAAATACAATCACCCAACCTCTACATGCAATATTTTATCAAACCCTAGGGTGAAACCTCATTTCTCATGCCCTTTTCCATCAAAATCTATAGGGGTAGCAACACAAACCCCATAAAAATTATTCCATTTCACTTAGAAATTTCTCATCTAATCCAACAGGATCATGTTGGGCCCCTCTAGAAAAAACTCTCTCGGTATTGGCTATCTCAGAGTGGTTTTCACATGGCGGCGGATTTTCACTTGATGGAAAAAGTGTCAAATTCAAGTTGTGCAAAGTTGCAAAGTGGTGCAACTTTCGCTCTGCAACTCATGTGACAAAACTAACTGCTCCAACACATCCGAATAGGTATTTTTATGCTAGGCATGGTCCTCTTTTGCACTGAAACATGTGGAATCAGTCTGAGCTATGTTCCACCGCATCAATCCCTTAAAGGTCCAAAGTGCAAAATGGCTACAAACTTTAGCATGTTATTACTCGAATACCATGATACTTAGAAACTTCTCATCTAATTCTACAAGATCACATTGGGACCCTCTACAAAAACCTCTCTTGGTTTTGGCTATCTCAGAGTGGTTTTCTCGTGGCGGAGAATTTTCACTTGATGGAAAAAGTGTCAAATTCAAGTTGTGCAAAGTTGCAAAGTGGTGCAACTTTTGCTCTGCAACTCGTGTGACCAAACTAAATGCTCCAATGTGTCTAAATAGGTATGTTTATGCTAGGCATGGTCTTTTTTCACACCGAAACACGTGGAATCACTCTGAGCTACGTTCCACCGGATCGATCCCTTAACGGTCCAAAGTGCAAAATGGTTGCAAACTTCAGCATGCTATTACTCGGATACCATGATGCTTAGAAACTTCTTGTTTGATCCAGAAGATCATGTTGTTCCCCTCTACAAAAACCTCTCTCAGTTTCGACTATCTTGGAGTTGTTTTCCCGTGGCATCAAGTTTTCACTTGATGGAAAAAAATGTCAAATGCAAGCAATGCAAAGTTGCAAAGTGGTGCAAATTTCTCTCTGCAACTCATGTGACCAAGAAAATTGTTCCAATGCATTTGAATATGTATTTTTATGCTAGACATGGTCCTCTTTCACATTGAAACACGCAGAATCACTCTGAGCTATGTTCCACCGGATCCATCCCTTAAGGGTCCAAAGTGCAAAATGGCTGCAAACTTCAGCATGCTATTACTCAGATACCATGACACTTAGAAACTTCTCATCTAATCCTATATGATTTTTTTTGGCTCTTCTACAAAAACCACTCTTGGTTTTGGTTATCTCAGAGTGGCTTTCCCGTGGCAGCAGATTTTCACTTGATGGAAAAAGTGTCAAATTCAAATTGTGCAAAATTTCAAAGTGGTGCAACTTTCGCTCTACAACTCGTGTGACCAAGCGGATTGTTCCAATGCATCTAAATAGGTATTTTTATGCTAGACATGGTCCTCTTTCACATCGAAACATGCGGAATCGCTCCGAGCTACGTTCCACCGAATCGATCCCTTAAGGGTCCAAAGTGCAAAATGGCTGCAAACTTCAGCATGCTATTACTCGGATATCATGATGCTTAGAAACTTCTCATCTAATCATCCAGGATTGCGCTGGGCCCCTCTACAAAAACCTCTCTTATTTTTGGCTATCTCAGAGTGGTTTTCCCGTGGCGATGGATTTTTACTTGATGGAAAAAGTGTCAAATTCAAGCTGTGGAATTGATCCAACTTGCGTTCAAACGGCTTGATCCCTTATGATGGCATGCAAAACACTAGAAAGGAGAAACATACAAACAATAATTGAGAAGTTCAAGTATTCCACACAAAAAATGTATGATCATTGGTGCAGAGCACCTTGTTCCTCCATTTAATGAAGAAGGTCTAGTTCAGTGGTTTTAGTGATTATCTGATGGTGAATAGGTTGGTTAATAGGTTGTTGTGGGTATTTTGAGAATGCTTTGTCTTGAATAAGGTCAATTAAGACCATTAGGTATGTTTTAGGGTGAATTTTGGTTCTAGTGATAAAAAAAATGTGAAAATTTCAATCTTGCACTAGAGGTTGTCTTTGTAGCCTTTGAAGGAAAATTTGTGAATTTGTATATGATTGTGAAAGAATGGAATTTTTTTGATGTAATAAGGCTATTTGTATGCCATTTGTGTGGTTTTAGAGGTCATTAGATGTACTCATTAGGTTGGAGGAGTCTAAATTTGCAAATTTATAAGTTGCTTAAAGCAACAAATTTGAAATGCAACAGTTACTTGTTTTGAAAGTTGGTTTTTAGTTAGTTGAGGGTGTGGATTAGTTAGAGAAGGGTGTAAAACACTATGTAAAGCCTTGAGAGGCTCGAATGGATTTTTTTGATGAACTTTTGGAGAAGATCTAATAAGAATTATTCACATTGTTCTCTATTTTTTAGATTTTTGATACAAACTTGTTGATCTCATACTTGGTACAACCTCCAGCTTTTAGATAAAGAACATATTGGAATTTTTTTATGAATCATTTCATGGAATTCCAATTGTAAACGCGTTTTTTTTTTAGATAAAGTTGTTTAGCATCAATCAATTAATAAATTCAAGACAAATCATGAAGAACAACAATGATCAATGCTAGGGCTAACCAATTAATAATTATACACGTGAATAATTCAAGCATGTACATGTCAATAAGGGAAGCACAAGTACTTGAAAACACATAAGCCTCAAAAATTATACACACGAATACATAGTATACACAAATTAATACAAATTATATGCACGAATACAAGGTATACGCATGAAAAAACGTAAGCCACAAAGTATACATTTGAATGCATATAAGTCACAAAGTATACACGTAAGTTGTAAAGTATACACTTGAATACACGTAACTCATATCTATTGAACCATCAATTTAGAATGCAAATATGGATAGGCATCGATAAAAGATATTTGTATTAACCAAATAGCCATGTAGGCATACATCAATATATGTCAGTATAAGTATGAAATATGTGTACAAAATAGCCATATAGGCTTACAAGAATCCCATATAGGCATACAATGTCAAATATGTACAAAAGTGCCATGTAGGCATACAACAAAGGGCTCTAGAATCAAAAGTCATTGCTCTCCATGCCCTGGAAATAAATTATTTTGCTTTCCTTTTCGATCGGATGGCAATAGGTTTGTCACTCATTTTTGTTGTGCTCGAGGAGTGCTCTTGTTCCTCCTCCTAGTGTTTAGTTCATGGTGAATTTTTAACTGTTACAATAAGAAGTAAAGACATGAATATATAGAAATTACATTATAAAAAATGACATATTTGACAAAATAATCACTTACCGCCATCTCATGATCTCTCTCCATAGGGGAAATATTCTCACACCCATGCTTAGGTGTGCTCAACCCCTGTATAAATCATACAAATAGAAATTAAACTACGTGAATCAATAATGGTTTGATTTTTCACTAACATCTATAACAACAAATGTAAATTGAAATTTACTAATTTTACTCATACCTCTCTTGTCAGAGCCATCGAGGATTGTATAGCAGATGACACACCAATATCCATTGCCCTCATCACATTCGTAGGTCTTTCGGCTTGCATCATCTGAAAATAAAACAACAAATTATTCAATGTAATCAACGATGTGCATATAAACTACACAAAATCTATTAAGTACTTGATTCATTAGTTAAACTCTTTATTCTATTACCTTTGTGTAGGTTTGAGTAAATCCATTGCCACTGGGAAGTGTTCCATCAAGACCTCCAATATTAGTTTGTTCAACATCCAAAATCGCATATTAAATTACCATTCATAAAACAATGTTATTAACATGCAATAAATTTATAATTGTTTACTAGTTACATACCCCAGCAATAGGTGTACTGCAAAAATAAGTTGGTGGGGGGTTGGTGTATCCAGCCTCAACATTGTGACCCTACAATTTTATTAAAATCATAAAAAAAATTTAGTTAATCTTGCATTTCAAAATCAAAATTTAATAAATTAAATTCAATGAACATGCACTAACTTTTACCTGACTATCAATGCCATATGCCTCATGCAAAATGTCAGTTTCCCTCTCCATCTCCATAGCTACAAACAAATCCTGTGTACCAGTCTCCTGAGTGTCGGTGGGGTCATATGAACAAGTAGCCCCGCAAGATTGACACACATGTGTTTGACGGCCACCACTCGAAGACTCCCCTAGATGGCGTTGTAGAATAGGGCTAGTATGATGGATGACACTCTGGGTCAAAGTGTTGATCACCTGCAATGTCTCTACGTCAACACTTTCCTTCGTGATGGAAGGCATAACAACGTGCTCATGAGATGGCCTAGTGAGAGCTCGTCTACCTTGCCGCGTAGGATCCGGCTGTGCACCTAGTCTATCCTGAGCTGACCCCCCACCTCTCCCCTGGAAATCCCTCATATCAAAATAATTTGGGATTTTGTTCAATATGAACTCACTATATAGTTTCCTAAGGAAATATTGTGGGACCTCGCAATTGTTGCACAATGGGTAATCGAAGACCATGTACCACCTATCATAAAACTGGTCCCTAATCTATTGGTGGTGGCACCAATGGATTGGAAACCTCTTCGCATTGAGGGTAAGATTTTGATTTGTGCATGGGTCAATGAATAATGAGCACAAATCACCTTTTGTAATTTTTAAATCCTTTACATTTTTGTATGATAGTTTATTTGCATAATAATCCCTAGCCGCCTGCCTCCTATCTTGCCATCCAGTTATTTGTTTGCTAATTGAATCTACATTTTTTACCATATCTTTCAATGAATTTGCTAGGGTCATTCTTTCTGCGGTTGAACCATTTGGATCACTCAACCTACTGATCAAATCCTCAATTTGTTTTTTGTTGTTCTCAATTTCACTCATTAAATTTTGTTGAGTGCCAAGAGGGGGTTGAGTGATTGGTGGAGGAGGTTGTTGTTGTGCTTGATTTTGATCTTGAGGATTTGGTTGGTCTTCATGTTGAGTATTTTCAAGGTTTGTAGGTTGATTTACATCTCCTAAAAATTAAAACAAATATATATTAAATTCAACCTAAAACTAACAAATTCAACCTAAAACTAACTAATTCAAAACAAAAACCATAAAATCCTTACCTCTCGCATTTCCTCGTCGTTGTGGCACCATTGTTGTGAAGAAATTAAAAAATTTGGTGAAACAATTTGTTGAATTGCTCCTCCTAGAATGTGAGCGCGTAAGAATGGGGGTTTTGGCTGCAGCTACAAGAAAAAAATAGTTGAAATAACAATGACAGGTTTTCACTTTTTTTTCTTTTAACAAGAAATAATGCGAGCGTGTTATAACATGCTCGCGTTATTGGTTTTTTGTTTTCGAGCCTTAGGCTCGACACACCGAACCAATAACGTGAGCGTGTTATAATGTGCTCATGTTATTTATTTTCAAAAAAAAATTGAAAGGTGTCCACGAAATTGCTACCCATTTCCATGCACCCACCCATGGAAGGGAGGACATGATATGGAGGTACTTTCTAGTACCTTGGGATTGGACAAGATCTCCTCATAAAGGAGGTCTGTGTCCCCATGTGGGTGATAAGAATTTTGAGGAATTAAAAATTCCTCAAAAGTCCTTGGAGAAATAAAATGTGAACTAAAAATTCACATTGGGATGAGTTTCCTTCTCCTAAAGGAGAAAGCATCCAATGAAGAGTTGAGTTGAAGGTATGCCATAAATGGAATAGGGTATTAAGATAACCTAATCAAGTAATTAGGTTGTGCAAACAGGTGATTAGGGTAATTAGTGAAGGATTAAGACAAGTGGGCTATCATGAAGGATGTGACATTAATCCTGATTAAGGGTGTGCATAGCCTAATCAGGGATTAATTAGGCTAATCTAGATTAAGGAAGGGTTATGTAGGATGGGACAAGGAGAGAGAAAATGGTGAATTTAAAATTGATTTAAATTCATAAAGGCAAATGACTAAATTAAATAAATAGGGGTATTTATTTAATTTAGGGAGGAAAGGGAGCAAAGGTAAAGTATTTAATTAATTGAATTAAATACCTTAGGAACATAGGGCAAGGGGGATTATTTAATTAATATCGATGGGAAAGGCGAGATAGATGAAGGAAAGGGAACAAATTTGACCTTATGGGGGAGGTCAAATTTGGATGTCACAAAATCATTTGGTACAACTGATATTCATACAATATTTTTTTAAAATGACTTCTTATCTTTTTTGAACAACCATTTAGACACAGAATTCTTGTTATAATATAAGATACATTATATTGCAAGGGACTCGTGACCTACTTCAACCATATTTTGGACACCTTTACATAGCTTTCATCTACTATGGTATAGCCTTTACAATCAAACACCCAAGAAGAAGAAAAAATGGATCTCAAGTAGCTACATTTCCAAATGGGTGAGGATGACTTAAGTTTCTCAATAAATCTACATAGACCTCTTGTGTAAGTATGGTTTGCTTCTCATGAAATCCACACAAACACTCACATTGTTTGGTTTAAGTAATGGTATAGGCTACTTTATTCTTCTATCAAAACTCCATACCTCATTCCATAGAGAAGAGGCTAATATATTGTTTCAAAACACTTCATGCCTAAAATTCCATGTAGCCACTCCTTTCTTGCAAACCATAAAACATATTACTTCATGTCTCAAATGCCACATAGCTAGTCCTTTCTCGCAAACCCAAATTCCATTATATAAATTGTTGTCATTGTCAAGATTCCTACACCATGCCTCTTCTTTATCTAAGATTCAAATACATAGGCACAAGGATTGCTCAGAGTTATGATACCAAATGAGATATTAAATACTATATTACATTATTCAAAGAACCAAAAAAATTATACAAGCAAGGAAGGAGTAGTGAAGGAACAGTTGAAAAAAGAGTTTAACTAAAACAAGTTAACTATATACACTTTCCTGCTACTAAAAATGTAATAGATTTATTCTAACACATAGACCTATAGACATTATTACACTTTTCCAAGTTTTTAGGACCTAAAAATATGTCCTTTAGGACTAGGGCACCCAACACCCTTGTCTTTCCTTTTATGCCCTAGATTTCTACACAAGCTTCATCTTTGCAATCTCTATCTAAATATTTTATCTATTCCTATCACTATATTCTATTATTTCCATATTCTACTGTGCATTGTCGATTTGATCCTAATTTACCTAATTCATTACATTACCCTAAAATTTCTTACACCTCACAACAAAAGTGATCAAAATCCTAACCAACCTACTTGGCTCTCCATTGAGGACAACAAACGAATGGGACTTAATACACACTTTACATACATACCATGGGTTACTCCAAGATGTGTTATAGAAGATATAATTTTTACCACCTTTTTTTGACTAAATGATGTAGTAGCCTTGCTTGGTTTTATGCTACATCAAACTTGTACATGACCTTCCACAACAATGAATTGCCTTCTCTTAAAATCTAAAATTGACATGATCCTCTCATGATTTTTTCATCAATAGTCAAAATAGAATAAAACTTATACTCTAATTGATAATGGATCAATCCTTAATATTTGTAAAAAATTGAATTTTTACATAAGATCAATGAATATACATCTCTCATCAAAATACCTAATACTCTTTCTATTCATGGCTTTGCAAATTATGTTGGTAGGAGATTTTTAGGTACAATAATATTATTGGTTGTGGTAGGGCCTATGAATTTTCCTAATCTTATCCATGTCATGCCTAACTCTCTTTCATACAATCTTCTTCTTAGTAGATAGAGGATCCATTCCATGGGGGCAATCCTATCTACTCTTCATTATACAATTAATTTTGTATATAATAACAATCTCTATACAATTGAAGGGAATCCAAATCCATAAATTTTCTCAAAAGTAGAAGTTGGACATCGATCTACCATTTCTAATTCTCTTATTAATTTAATTCCATCTTCAAAAGTTGAACCGTTATCTTCCAATGATAATGATATCGATGATCATAAATAACCTACAATTGCTCTCTTTTATGATGATTGGGATTGATTGTATTTTACACCCTCCTTCATTGGGGAATATAAAATATCACCATAAAATCTTGAGGGGTGTAAGGTTGTTTCAATTGTATCCACACAATCTTTTCCTTCCTCTTGTCAAAAATAAAACCTCAACACTACAACTCCTTCTAACAATAATAATGATCTGAATAATGCTTCAACTTCAAGCACAAATTTTAGTGATGATTGGGGTTTATTAGATTTTACACCCTCCTTTGTTGGAGAATACAAAATCTCATAATCTAAACCTAAGGATCTTTCATTTTCATTTGTGCATATTTTATTTATTCTAATCAAATCAAATATACTATTCCAACTTCATCTACTTCAAAAAAATTCCAAGCACCATCATGCCATGATAATATTCCTTCTTCTTTCAACACATGTATTGATGGAAATGGTAGCTCTTTATCTTTCATCCCTTGTGTACTAGTTAAATCTAAGATTGACCCTCCTCATCCTAACATCTCAACACTCAAGAAGGATTTGTATTCTTGTAAAAGAATCAATTATCCTTCTCATGTCAATGTTGCTACTTCTACTTCAAAATGAAATCATACAAGTCTCATTTAGAAAATACTAGTAAAGTAGCTTCTCCTTTTGTATCTGAGTTGGAAAGAAATTATGGGCAGAGATTCAAAATTCTCTTTATACTTGGATACAATGAAAACATGGAACAAGGAGCTAATGTTCCTATGAAGCTTACATAACACCTTTTTAAAATGGTTTTAGGTTTCCAATGTCCTCCTTCATTGACTTCATATCGTCCTTCATTATCTAATACATGTATTTCTTCATCTTGTGAGCAACAAAAACTTCCTTCACAAGAGAAAGGATTGCTTTTGACTCCTTATCCCCCATATAAGCAAGAGAATGTTTTTTGAGGCTTCTAAGAGCCCATTCTTCTTCCTCCAATAGGTAAGAAATTTATATACAAAATCATACAACTCATTCTTACTATGCATATCGTCAAGTGATTGGGCATTCCATCAATGAATGTCAAGCCTTGACTTGATGCACAAATCATACAAAATCATACAAATCATTCTTACTTCTTCATTATGGTGCTATCACTCTTCCATGTGTTGATGCACCTATTCATTATAAACCATAAGAAAAATTTCTATTGTGTTGCTCCTCACTATGTGGCATTCATAGCTCCATTTGTTTTCTCATTTACATTGGTGGTGGTATAATCTTATGTCAAACCATACTTTGTTTATGGTAGGAACACAATAATATCTAGCATGGTTTTCCTTGCCTATGCACTTGTGGTAACTAGTTTTTGAGGTTATCATCCTCCTTGAGGACCCCCTCTATTCTTTCTCTCCCACTTTATTTTCCTTAGAATATTACAAAAGCAAGTATTTCAAAATTTTAAGGGGGGGTATATAAGCCATCCATTTTTTGCACCCACTCATGGGTTCACATTTTTCGAGCTTTGAATTGTTGATGTACCCCTTTTATGGTGGTATTAGTCATAATTCCCCCTGAGGTGTGGTCATCAAACCATCTCTCGAGATGTTAAACCATCTCCTAAGACATTAAACCATCCCCCAATGCATTAAACCATCCACTGAGACATTAAATATTTGTAATTCTTGATGCATTAAAAATACACAATCACCTAGCATAACAAAACTTGCTAGCCTATGAATTTGTGTACTCCATGAGGCACCTAGCATAATGCAACATGCTAGCTTGTGTGCTTTATAAGGATTTATTTTACCACATCTATGGTCACCTAGCATAGCACAACTTCATATTATGTGATCCATGGGGATTTTAATGTGCATGACCCCTAATGAAAAAGCAAGCTAGTGCTAGATTCATGTATCCTCTTCTTGTTTGTATTGAATTTTCCTTGTCCACATGTATAATTTTTTCTTTTAAAATTCCTTCGTGTTTGTTTCATTTGGGATTTGATTCTTAGTATTGAAACATGATTTCATATTGAGGTCTCCTTACCTTGTTGATTTTGATGTTTAGATAGTATGTACTAACATTGTTGATATATGCTCTATGTTTTATGTTTTCTCCATGTTTGTATGATGTTTGCTTCATATATGTTGTGTCTATATTTTATGTATGTTGCATGTCTTCTTTGTGTATGTCACATGTCTACTCTGTGTTTGCTTCTTGTATGCTTGGTGTTTTCTTCATGTATTCTTTGTGTATACTTTTGTGTGTACTCTATATTATTTTATTAGTGTATATGTATTATGTATGTTTAATTATTTCCTTTCCTTGTATGTGATGTATGAAACCTTTATCTTGATCTTGTGGATTGATAGGATCCTAATTCTACGGGCTATCACATCTATCAACTTGGTGGCATCATGTCCCTTTAGCATTTTGATAGAGAAACCTATCATCTCTATCCTTTAGTGTGAGTATGAATGTAAGATCATACCCTCACTAAAGTGGGGGCTAAATGTAGTGTAATAAATTGTTACCCCTAATAATTTCACACTACATTTAGCACCCTATTTTGTATTTGTAATGAATTATATTCATTTTGGGGATGGATTGGGAAAATATATTTAGTTCCCCAACATCTCTAGCTTTTTGAGCCAAAAAGTCTTGGACTAAGATGTTGGGCACCCCCATCTTTGGAATTTTATTTTAAAATAATACACACTCTAGTGTTGACCTTTGGTATTTTAAAAGTGATTCTCGGTTGTCCTATGTCCAAAAAAATCAATTGGGATGCATATATAAATAATTTTTCCCTCTCATTTGAACAACTAGGCATTATTGTGATGAATAATGCACTATCATGCTCTAATTGTGAAGATACATGAAATGCATTATCTACATGTGCTTGCTACATATCTCTATGGTGTTACGTAGACTAACCCTATGTAGGTCTTCAAGGCAATTCATTTAGTATTCATCAACTATTTGTGGAAACCTAAGATGTGATATCACTTCAACAAGAGTGTTGTGCTTAAGGTAACTTTGTCTTATGTTATTCATTTATTGTAATCATTATTGATTACTTTTCCTCTATCCACTAAGGGGACATGATTTATACCATCATTGTCATTGTTGTCATGAAGGTGGGAATGCTAAGACAGGGGTTTCACTAAGGAAAAATCTTATATAACACAACCTTGCCCTTGTTTTTGTGTGTATAGGTTTAGATCTGAAACTCTGATAGAGATAGGTTGCAGAAGAAGACAAAGAAAATTGTACTAGAGTGATCTAACTATTGAACATCCCATAATCTTCAAACTAGGGTGCCCCATGCCCCTATCCTTGTATTTCAAGCACAACTTTCAACCACAAGCGCCTCTTTGTTTGCATTTCTCATATTTGTACCTATTTCTATAATTTTTCATTTTTGTCTATGTGATAATTCATATGTTCAGATCTAAGGTTTATGTCAATTAGGTTAATTAAATCACCCATCAATTGCAACAAAGAAATAAAACCTAGGTAAATTGGCTCTCCTTTAAGATGGTTAGCAAATCATAGAACCTTAATTGATTTGTGTTCCAATGTTAAGCATATATTGTGTAATTTGTATAATTTTTGAATCATGTATATATATATAGGTTGTTATACAATACTTAGAATCTCTGTTATTTACAATCTTCTCATGACTGCTGTTCATTTTATAACACTTTTGAATCCATTTTTTTTTAGGTCGATTGCATTTATTTAATAATTAGCGTCGATGAATTTATTTAAACCGGATTATTCGCTTACAAATTCACTACAATAATATAAAAGATAAAACAGTAAAAGGAAATTCAAATAACGCCAAAAGAAGTGCAGGTTGGCTTTATTATCATGCATTATTTAACAACCATCCGTCTTTCCTTACAAGGAAATATAAATTCACACTGGCTGTTGTATATAGATAAGGGTTGAAGTGGAACTAAGCTATAGACCAGGTGACAGATAAATCGTCTCCTTGACGGTCTTTGCGAACACCCAACGCATCCCACAATATTATATCTGCATGGCGGCTGATAACCGTGCTCATCATCACATCCACTCCTGGAGTCGCACTCGTCCACCACTCGCGCCACAACGCTCTTCCCCTTGGCGGAAATCCGAATCATCTTCGAGCACCTCCTTCTGTTGTCGAACCACCCAGTGGAAAGCGCCACCACCTTTTCCGTGTTGTGAAATCGTTGAGCGTAAGAATGCCAGGAGTGGCAGAGGAGACAGCGGGAGAGCAGTCATACTTTGGGTAGCTCTTGGAGGCAGTACAGCACTCCGCTCCAGTGTCGGTATTGCAAGCGTCTGGAGAAGGCGGGTCTCTTCCTGGCAGCCGTCCACTGGACTTGCAACTGCCGCTACTGCCACCGCGTCCACTGGAACAAATATGAATGCCCACGTCTGGATCATCGGTGCACTTGCGGCTTGTACAAATCAACTGACCGGAGCAATCGTTCAGAGTTTTACAGGCTTGTCCACATCCATTCTTCTGCGATATGGAAGGATTTGCAAACAAAATGAGCACCGCACTCACGAGAACAAGAATTTGAAGAAAATTCTTGGACTAGGCCATTGCAGAGGAAACAAGATGGGGAAATGGGGCAAGTGAAGGCGGCTTTTATAGACAAAACATTACCTACATCGAGTCTTCTACTTTGATTCCACATACTTACGGAAATAGATAAGTCCGTACAACGCGCTATGTGACTTGTTTTCTGTATCTTTAATTATGCCGAAGGCGATCCTTATTAGAGAAACCTGCCTGGCTTGAAAGATCGACGGCGTAGAATTCTGCAACGGCGTGCGAGACGATGTAAAGCATCGCAACCTTCGGTTTCCGTTATTTTTTATTCGCCATTTTTGCTCTTTTTGTGTCTGAGCGATGCCAGCAGGAAATGCATGCCAGCAGAAAAGCGCAACGCGGATTGGAAGTACTGAAACTGATGGGTTGTACAGTTAAAATGTTTTATTGGGATGTTCGTCCCATCGCCACAATTTTATACTAAGCAAGGTCCCGTTTACCTAGCGTAGGGGAACGGGGCTGGCTTAACTAGCACACTCTAAGCGGTGGCTGGCTTAACTAGCACACTCTAAGCGTTGACCGCTTAGAGTGGCTGGTGTGGGGTCCATTTAATCCGTCCTTTTTCCGTTTACTTTCCCGTTCTTCGTTAACCTTCATTTTTTTCGCATCCAATTTTAAACTATTTATGTACACTTGAGTTGGCCTAATGGTGGAGAACTTGTACTCTTGTAAGAGAGGTCACAAGTTCAAATCCTGCAGGGGGCGAGGTATGTATACCTCATATTGTGGAGCACGAGTTAGGTGCCTCCCTCATATTTGGAGTACGAGGAGTCCCATATACTGTAAGCCATCTGTAGACCCAAAAACAGACCGCCTAGTATTGTGGACTATAAAAGGACCTTCCTTCCTTCCTTCCTTATCTTAATTTTTTGGGCCCACTTTTAAACCATTTCTCCTTCCCACCCGCACAAAGCTCAAACTCAATGCAAAAGTTTCGGTGATGCAGGTGAAGTGTCAGCTCTTTCTCATTGCCTCTATGTAGGGAGCTTCGAATCAACGTATAGCCATTCATCAAAGTGAAATGGAGAAGGTATTTTTAATTTAATGGGCATAGCCATCTTTCTCCACATACTCGCATGATGAATCTACCCACAAAAGAAGCTTCATTTTTAAAGCTGCCAATTTTGGTTAATCAGGTATAATTTGTATTATGGAAACAATTTTTCAATTCCAGAACTTTAAAATGGCTGCTAGGACTAAATTTATGTTTCTAGTTCTTAATCTGCATATATAATTTATCATGTTATTGGGTTAAAAGTTAAATCTGGTACCCTACAGAACGTCAAAGCCTTGTTGAGGTAGATTGATCGTGTTGAGTAAACGAATGTGTTAGTTGAGAATGGAGGAAAGTCCTATGTAGCATTGGATGGAATGGGAGAAAAAATGGCATCCCACATATGATTCAGATGTATGCTATTCCTTGACCTGGCTGCAGAACAGGCTACTTAACACCAGATCCAGCACCGCTATTGGTTATGTGGCTTTGATCTCCTTCAGCGTTCCGACCTCTATTTTACTTTTGTTTATATGGTTAAGTGGTTTGACTACATTGTTTCTCAATAACTTGAATCTGTAGGCTTTCATACCTCGTTATGTGTTGTATATTTGTCTTCTGCATCAGAATTATTTCTATCAAAATGAACTACAAGGGAATTTTTTTCAATTTAAGTCTAAAAATTTAACGGTAATGTTATAGGGGATTTGCTAAGATCACCTCTTTTTTTCGTATTATGTAGTTTACCAATTAAAGATGATTATTTACGGCTTTTGTATCTAAATTAGACAAAAGATACATTGGTAAATGATTTAATGCTTACACTAGATATGGAATGTTAAGCAAGGCTTACCAGGATTTTTTCCATGAAACAAATAAGAAGTTTTCATTTATAAAGTACTTATTTTCATGCAAATCTAATCACTTCATCATTCATATGTCATAAAATAAATTAAGGGTTCGTTAATAAAGATCATATATTTGTGTTACATTTAATAAAGATCGTATTATATTTATGAGAATAAATTTAATATTTTATAATGACTATATTATATTTGTGTTATATATATATATATGCATTAAACGTTTAGGCATAGGTAAGTTCACTTATATATGTAAGTTTGATTTTGAAGGTTGGTCATTATTTAATATTCAATTATACTCATATGTTATGTTTAAATGATTCTTTTTAATTAAATTATTGGGGAATTATATATGAGATCTCTTATAATAATATTAATAGATATTTAAAAAACTACACATAATAATAGTCATATATTTTAGTTATACAAAAGAACTTGCTAAGTATTGTTGTTTTATTATTATGTAATTTAACCATTATATGATTAGTCACTAAATCTTTAACTATTTTCTTCGTACTTTTCACCTCTTTCCATCAAAAAGACATTCTCATTCACTTCATAATATGCATATAAAAAATCAAACAAAGATTGAATAACAACTAATAATGATTCTTAAAACGAATGTTGTTCCCCATTCTTATTTATTGGATAACTTAGGAGGCAACTAGACCCCAAATATCTACCCATATATTAGTTAGGGAGAAAAATATGTAGTGCGTTGTTGCTCCACAAAGGAATTAGATTTTACAAAAAATCCTTTATTATTAGTTGAAAATTAACAAATAATTTATGTTTTCCTTTTTATGTTGAGGAATTGTTGGATTTCTCTTACTAAGCTATTGGAATATGAGTAATCTCAAAGTATTTTAGGGGAAAAGGTGACTACAAATTTATCATTTAATTTTGAGCTTCCTACTAAACATCAACCTATTGCTCCTTGTTATATTACCATCTAATTCAATATCCTCTAACTTTGAAAAAGATTTAAGTGCTACCCTTTTAATTGACAAATGAGATAAACAGTCCCCTAGCCATCAAGTTGTCTACTTAGCATTTTTGGGTTTCTATTTTCTATTTTTTTGCTATTACATACACCCAACCTACAAGAACCTACAATACCAAAATAGAATATTTTCAAACAAAAACTTGTTTCCAAATTTTATCTTCCACTTTCAACCAAATTTCTTGTAATAATCCTTTTGTTATACCCAACTCCTTTTGGATCCTACCTAAAGTTGAGTGGATCAAATCATCTACTTTTGGATCAATTTCCAAAATTCTCCCTAACATATTTCATATCCCTTGGAAGCAAGCATCCACCCAAAACAATTGCAAAAACAAGGAACTTGAATCAATACTCTAGAAATCATGGTTTAATCAAGAGAAAATTATAATCGCAAGACCAAGGCACATTCACTAAAATATATGGTCTATGCTCTATAAATTGGCATGAAAAAATAAAAAATTCATGGGCATTTAGATATATTTCTATTGTTCCTTTTATCTTTTTAAAATAATTTTAGCCCATGCTTGAAGATAAACTAAACTAGGTCATAAAGCATTAAATATACAAATTAACCCTTTGCATGCAAATTGATCTTCCTCTTACAATAATTCATGGCCTATAGAGAGTATTTGATGTTCCCTAGTATAGGAGACTAAATTTTCATTTGATGTACCAAGGCTTTTTTCAGCTACCAATTTCTATTTTGAATTGAGTAGAAACATGCTATACTTTATGTATTTTTCAAACAGGTCTCCTATGTGCCACATCAATACATGATTTGTTAAATGTGATAAGGCCACAAGTACCCTCAAGCCTAATAATTAAGGGTCCCATACTAAAACCTCTACCTCTTAGTGGTTTCCAATGACCTAGCCCCCAACCACACTTGTTTACACTTCCAAAACCTACACATTCACACCATTACCACAAGGGTGGCATTCCTTAGGCGCTATTGTTATATGGACAAGAGACTCCTTTTTAAAACCATCTAGCTCCAATGAAAAAAATATTTTCAATTGGTGCAAATTAGTCTTATCATAAGTAGTTAAGGGCTAAAACCCCAACCATAATTTTTTTATACAAATTATTTTATATAGGATCTAACACTTAAGTATGTTGTAAATAGTGCATCAAGCTATGAATGATTATAATATAAGTATATACCAGTCACATATGTTATAATCATTTACGGGTCACATCAACTATATTAGATACAAAATGTGATTTAATATTTATGAAAATTATTAGTTATAAAAATTCCAATGACTATTTTAGTTATTAATGTAATAATATTTTGATGTATGATATCAAGTTTCCACAATCCATATGTAATAATGAATATTTTGATGTGTTGTGAAAAAATTAGTAGGGAGTCATCCTTAGAATTTTTATTAGCCATGTGAAAAAGAGAGTAGCACAAAAATATTTAGTGGCATAACTCTATCAAGATGGTGATTGTATCCTTCATCTATTCTAGAGGATATGTATTCACTAAGAATAATTAATCCATTTATTCTTGGAAGAAGAGTTGATTCTTCAAGCTGGACACACCTTCAACAAACTTTACTTGCACCTTTTTTGAATATTATTTGTATTATCTATCTAAACATTTAAATAGATGCATGGGCATATAAACACATAAATAAGTAGAGAGAATAAAATACATAAACACTATTTATTTGAACATTTACTTAAAAATAATTTTATTTTGTACATTATTATTTTTAAATATTTTATTTTTTTAAAGTTTTTAAAAATAAATAAAAATAACTATAATGAAAACAAGAGGTGCAGTGTAATGGTCTCATGTTAACAAAGCCTAAAAAATAAGTGACATTATATATATTATAACCATAAAATGATTCTTAAATAGTTCTAAGGTAAAATTAAAAAACTCTTAAGCAAATTAACTATAAAATAGTTATTAAGTAAATAAAATAGAATAAATTAACTCTTAAGTAAATAAAACTAGCATATCCTTCCAAAAATCTATATAAAATATGTTAAGGGATATTATTCTCTAGGCACTTGTTATGAATTAGATTTTTTTAAAGATACGTTGTTAGTTTACTTTAAATTTTACATTAAAAACCATTTTATTTTTTCGTAGCAATAAAACAAATAATATATAACATCCAAAAAAACTATAATTTACATTTTTTTAATTTTTCTTATTTAATAATGATCACTCATGTTATGTTTATTATTAAAAAAATAATGACTTGAGATGTAAATGACTATTAAATTTAAGTTAAAAGGATTTTATTAAAATACTCACATCATTACAACTCATCTCTTTTTATCACTATAATTATGTCTCTTAACATTATTAATAATGAAACACTTATGTTTGGTGCATTAAAATGAATTAAAAAAATAAATGCATCATTCTTGGGTGCATGTCCATAGTCTTTGATCTTTTACACATATTTTTTGGGTTGACCTAGGTGAACATGTCCCCTTACAATATAATGACAATCCTTCCATGAGTTTTTAAATTCTACATGTCTTTGATCTTTTACACAAATCTTTGGAGTTGACCTAGGTGAAAATGATCCATTTTGATATGATGATAATATTTCCAAGGTATTTTTAGATATTACAAGTCTCCAATATTAGAAAAGAGCAAAGAAAACAAATAGCATTGGGATAAGTTATAGAGTAGAAATACACACTAAGCAAGGTAAAATCCATGCATAGAGAATAAATACATGATTATAGAGTAGACCCAAAATCATAAAGTCAAAATTGGTAAGATCATAGAGATTTATTACATAATTCAAGATATTTCACTCCCAAGATACATTTTAGTAACAATCACTAATATATTCGTACATTCGCTATCTTTATTAAATTGCACTCATTCTCTAATCATAAAATTAAATATCCCTATTCACCATAATTACTCATAATTTAACATTTGATACCAAAATTCATTAATCCACAAAATTAAACATAACTTTTAATTATTTATTTATATCAAAGTATAGATACATCATTTTATTAGTCTAAACTAAATTTAACATGCATATACTAGAATAGATATCTTAAGTAAATCTATTAAAAAACACTTAAAATATCAAAATTGAATTATTATGTTGAAAGCGTTATAGAGTGAAAGAAACTAAGGAATATTTTGTGTGAAGTTAAGTTTTTGAAGCTTCATTCAAAATGACAGATAAGTGGAAGTCATGTGTAAGTATGAAATAATGGGTGCAACACAAGGTTCCATGCATCCTAGTACTTCTGCAGCAAATGAAGTATGCAACACCAAGACTTTATTTATCTTGATTCCCAAGCATGTTTACCTAGAATCTGAAGGCACCAATGCATTACAAAATGTTCGACAAAATGTCTCTCTAAAATGTGAAGCTATAGAGGTGTACAAAATATTTGACAAAATGTCTAAAAGAAATGTAGGGATTCATTGGAAAATGCTTAATAAGTTTAATTTCATATCTGATGCAAGCATCCTCCCTACCTATGCCAGAATTGATGATTTAGCTTTGAGTATGGGCATACATTAAGACATAATAAAAAGGGAAAAAATAGTAAAGAAAATGATATTTGTGACATACAGTAGTTTGCAAGTATTGCAACAGACATTTATGCAAAATGTTGATGGAAGAGATTAAATCAGTGAACTATTTGATAAAATGCTTAAAAAATCTTCACCCACAGGTTTTACATGTTATTTGATCAAATGCATGATATCAAGAACACAAATATTTCTGTGTTGGTTGGAAGACAAGATGAGCTTCAAAAGGAAGGCATAAGGTTTAAGCATGTTGCATATATCTCATTCTTTCTAGGAAGGCATAAGGTTTAGGCATTTTTTAAAAAATAATAATATTAATAAAAATATATATTAAAAGTTATAGAGAGATAACAAGAGATACTAGCCTTTGGTAAGTCGTTTCATGTCAAAAATTCAAGGATAGAACATGTCCTTGGGGAGAGAGAGAGAGAGAGAGAGAGAGAGAAACAAAGATGAAAATGGTGGGATAGAGATAGAGAGAGGGGGATACAAAAAGAAATAATAGAGAGAAACAAAGATAGAGAGAGCAATGGAGAGATAGAGAGCAATAGAGAGATATAGAGGGAGACAAAAATATATAGAGATAGAGTTAGAGATATAGATGAATACAGAGGGAGAGAGAAAGAGATAGAGATAGTAAGAGGTAGATATATAAAGATATATAGAGGTAGAGATAAAAAGGGAAAGGGGGGAGAGAGGGAGAGTTAAATAGGGATAGCAAAAGAAAGGGAGAGAGGAAGAGAGAGATTGATAGAAAATGAGAAACATAGAGATAAAGAGGGAGACAAAGATATAATGAGATCTCTCTCTTTATCTTCCCATATCTCTATATATATCCCTCTCTCTACCTCTCTCTATATATGACTTCTTATCTCTTTATATCCCTTCATCTCTCCCTCTCTCTTTGTTTCTCCCTCTCCCTCTTTCTCTATCCTTCCATCTCTCCCTCTCTATAGATTTATCTCTCTCTCTCTCAATCTTCATCTCTATCTATATCTCTATCTTCCTCTATATCTCTCTTCCCTATCTCTATCTCCTTAACTCTCTCTCTCTTCCCCTTCTATCTATCCCATTATATCTCTCTCCCTCTTCCTATCCTTCTCTCTTCCTCTCTCCCTATTACTCCCTCTTTTTATATCTCTCTACTTCACCTCTATCCTCTCTCTATTTCTATCCCTCCCTCTCTATTCATTTATATGTATCTCTTCATCTCCCTTTCTATCTCCATATCTCTCTCTCACTCATACATATACACTCCATATTTCTACCTCCCTGTCTCTATCTCTATATATCTCTCCCACTCACATATACACCCCTTATCTCTATCTCTATCTCTCCCCCCTCTCTCTATCTCTCTCCCTCTCTCTCTATTACTTGTCTCTATTGCCCCCTTTATCTCTCATTATTTCCCCTTCTATATATCCCTTTCTCTACCTCTCTCTATATATTATTTATTATATATGTCTTTCTATCTCTACATCTCCCCCTCTCTCATCATCTCCCTCTCTCTCTCCATCCCTCCTACTCTATATCTCTATCTCTATTTCTCTCTCTTTTGATCTCCCTCTCACTCTTCTCTATATTCCTTTTTATCCATATCTTTCCTTTCCTTTATCTCCCTATCTCTCCATCTCTTTCCATATCCCTAGTCCACCTATCTCTTTATATCACCCTCTATCTATATCTCCCCCCCCCTCTTCTCTCTCTCTACATCTCTCCCTCTCCCCACTCCTCTCTCTCCCTCCTCTACCTATCCCTCTCTCTCCCTTTCTCTTTCTCTCTATCTCCCCCCTCTCTCTCTTCCCATATATCTCTATCACTTCCTCTTTCTTGTTCCCTCTCTATCTCCCCCTATTTCTCTCCCTCTCTCCATCTCTACTTCTCTATGTTTGCATGTCCATTGTCTATCTCTCCATCTCCCCCTCTCTCTATATCTCTCTATATCTCTATATCTCTATCACTTTTGTGGAACATGAAAATCTGCATATGGTTAGCAACATGATACAAACAATATAACAGAAATTCCTATCCCTATGAGATAATAATCCATGATTCAAATGCAACTAAACAACAAAATTAGATAAAGCATCTAAACCATGAAATAAACCTATCCCATAGTGGATTGGTGCAACTTAGTTGTGTAGGAAGTTGCCCTTTCCCAATCCTTGATAAGCTTAATGAGATAGAAAATGAGATGCTTGAACTCAAGTTGCCTATAATGTAAATGCTTTCAAATGTGGCTATTGTGTTGTTTGAAGGAGAGAAGCCTTCAACTTATAGTTGAGCTTGAAGAGAGGAGAGGCCAAATTGATGAATGTGGGATCATTCATGGGCCAATGACAAGATGCCACTTGTCAAGGTGTGAGAGGGTGAGGAATGTGCAAGTTTTGGCAAATATGCCAATTTCAAATTTGAATTTGAATGAGAAGACATGAAAGGTGCATTAAATGCCAAGTTTGACTTGTGCAAATAGCATTTAATACCTTGTTGGAAGGGACAAGTCCTTTTTGGGGGGAAGATTCAAATTGGAAGAATATTCCATTTTGATGCCATTTTGAATGTATTTAGAAGAAATAATAAATCAAATAAATGATTTATTGGTGCAAGTGGGTGGGTTAGTTAGGAGTTTGGATTTGACTCTAGTTGAGTCAAAAGCTAGAGAATGATAATCATGATTAGAAGTTAATTAATTTAGATTACTTAACTTAGGGGATATTAGGAGGTGACATTTGATAAATCAAATGAGAAGAACTTTAAGGATTTGATTAAATAATTTAATTTATTTAATGAACATAGGAAATTAATCAATAAATTGTCTTAATTGATTAATAGGAGAATTTGATGCACGATGTTATTTAAAGCAGAATGCATAATGTTATTTTTGGATGTCTACATTTTGCCCCTCTTTGAAGCAATGTACTCGTTGCATTGGTTCAAAGAATGATGTTGCCGACATCGAAATTAAAAAATTTCTGATTTTTCGCATGCCCCAGCGAAAAGAAATACGCTAGTACATTGCTCCCTCGAGAGATCGAGCGAAAAGATTCGATTTGAGGTGGATCTCACGATAAAGAGGTTCAAAATGAATGTATGGATGGTTATACTATATGATCTATATGATAATGATGATGAAAATGAGATGTTCAGGAGATGCTTAGAATAACAAATCCATATTATTTTAAACATCTTAAATGATTATGCAATGCATGTGAGATGGATTAGATGGATGATGTTGTCCTATAACGATATGACGTGATTATGCAAGATGAGAGGATGAATGCAGCATGGATGCAGGATGGATGCATTGTTAGCATGAAAGAAGGTAGAAGAATGAGAGGGATGAACCCTTGAATCCAAGAAGATGCAGAATTTCAACAAGCCAACTTTATTAGAGATGATGATGAAAGATGATGATGTATTGCTTATCCAAGAATGGGAGATAAAGAGCGTAACTTTCTTTATGTTTGATAACACACATAGGTGCGATGCATCAAGGTATTAAGAACCAGGATGGCGTGGCGCCTAGTGTGATGGACTCTGACTCGGCAATCAGATAGGAGTGATCTTGTTCACACTTGACATATGGAAACCTTGCTAGGACGGACCCAACAAAGAAAGTATTCGCCAAGTTATTTTACAAGAACATCCAACAAGCACAGCAGATAAAAAGATAATGATCGTTGCCCCATTCCTTTCTCTCTAAACCTATTTTGTTTAGGCATCATCGAGAGGTCCTTGGAATGAGCGCAAAATAAGATAAGTCTAAAAAGACCAAAATAAAGTAAACAAACAAGCTAATGTTCTTCGTACCGCTAGCCAAGGCTAAACTACTGTGGGGTACCTGATGCTTATGTCCATCGCCGGAAAGCTTCATCCTAGGACATGTAGTGATCAGGGTTTTGGTGAGACTGATTTGGGTGATAAGCTATTGATACTCTGAGTTGACCAACTTGTTGACTTACGGATCTAGACTTGAGACTCTGACGATTAGGTGTTCACTTTAGAACCTGCTAAACTTGCTTCTGACTAACTCACCAAAGGGTGAAAGCGACGATGATTTTATTATGAGTGATGACAATCATGGGTGAAAGCGAGATGAAATGGATGCACCATTTTGGTTTTTTCAAATGTTTTGAGGCTGTTTTTTGGAATTTTTGAGATGTTTACAAATGTTTTTGGTATTTTCAAGATTTATGAATGTTTTTGGTATTTTCAAGATTTTACAACGAATAGACTAACTTAAAGACCTATCCTAGGGGTCTCAGGAGCTGATCCATAGATTAGCCTTGCCTACGTTATATACGCAGAGACCACGTAGCTCAACTGGTGGTGGACTAACTTGATGAAAAGATGGACAAACAGATTGCCATTTTATTGCCTAAAGGACTGACTTAAGATGCAGACTAGATGTGCAAACGGATTGCCAATGCGACGGACGCCTATAGGACTGACCCAACCGTCTCGAGGGATGATCAAAAATCAGCCTTGCCTACGTTCAAGCTCAGAGACGACGTAGTTCGATAAGGCAGAAAAAAATGACAAGACTTAATGATGAAATTTTTGAAGATTTTCTGATATTTCGACATGTTTTTGGATTTTTGATGATTTTTCTAGATGTTTTGGATTTTTTTGATGATTTGGATGTTTTTGATTTTCGCATGATTTTGACAATTTGGATATGGATTTGATATGATATCAGTGCTCTCTCTTGGGATTTTGTTGAAAACCAAGCTTAATGTTGATCAATCAGATTGATGGATGGATAGTTTGACTAAGTGTGTTAAGTCAAACAAAAGTGATAATGCATTCGTAAACTTTTAGGAAGTTGTGTTATCCCGAAGTAAACTCGTACAAAAAGGATAATTTGGCTAGGTGTGTTAAGCCAAACAAGTTGATGATTTGATAATTTGGCTAAGTGTGTTAAGCCAAACAGAGTGATGATAATGAACTTGTAAACCCAAGGAAGTTGTGTTATCCTAGAGTAAACTCATGCACAAGATGATAGTTTGACTAAGTGTGTTAAATCAAACAAGGTGATGATTGATTGGATTCGATTGATCAAGATTGATGAAGCTTGATTTGGAACAAAGTTGTTTTGATGATTTGATGTGACACAGATGTGCGCATTAGATGCGACTGATATGGATTGTTCAAATTGATGCTCGACAAAAGATAAAACATCATCTTGTCAAAATATGCCATGGGCTAGTGATTTGGATTTTTGGCTCACAAATTCTTTGATCAATTTGATTTCACATTTTCCAATGCTCGGATCACCACATAAGTGGGAAGATATAGATCAAAATTTATTCTCGAAGCAAGATGTAAATATCTGCCCCCAGTGTCTAGCAATGTTTGAACGACCATGGGTAGATTCTTGGATACGAATGGATATGGATTATCTTGCAATAAGATAAGGGTGTTCGAAAAAAGGAATGCTCACTCGAATAATGCTTCAAGGCTCAGGTAATGTTGGATAGGATGGGATCAATGAAAATGACCCATGTCAAGATTTTTACCATAAGCAACTGTAAAGTGTGCACCAAAATTTCATCAAAATCAAGGTAACTTGGACCTTGGATGCAGATGGATAAAAATGGGTTGGATAAACAGTTCATGGGTGAATGAATGATATGGATGGAATGTTGGCTTCATTATGGATGTGATAAGATGCTTTCTCCTGAACTGGTGCACGTAGATGCTCGATTCTACACATGACGCCTGTTTGCCAAGTTTTCATCATGGTACCTGTCCAAAGCGCCACCGAAATGGTTTTCGCTAGAGGACAATTTTTTTCTTTACTGTTTTCAATCCTTTTTTGGATTTTTGTATATTTTGATTTTTTTGTTGTCACCAAGACGCATGTTTGCCAGGTTTTCATCAAGGTGACCATTTTTTCAGGACTTTTTCTGATTTTTTTTGTATTTTTTGAGAGATTTTAAGCTGATGTTGAACCACTTGGTGGTGCTGATGTTGATGCTTCTGTCATAACGTGCCATTGATATCCTACTTGTAGAAGTTGTCTTGCCAAGATATGTGCACTTGAATGTAACTTTTGAGAAATTTGTTCTGCTTTGCTGATACCGGAGTTAACTCTGTTTTTGTGCGCACATCGCAATAGAGTGCCTTTTGAATCCTTATGATGAAGGGTCGCTGCCAATACATGGTCAATGTGAGAATTGGATATTATGCGTGGAGGCATGGATGGAGTGTGTTTAGGGATAAAATATGGATTGGTTGATGGTTTGGAACCTTTGACTCTCCAAACTTGGGAAGATGAGCAATAATGGGTGGATACAGAAGTGTATGTGGGATTAGGACCAACTTCTTGATACACTTTGTATGTTGCTTGAGAAGCCTGCTTTTTCCTTTGTGGACATCTTGGATGGATACTTGCCCCTTTTTTATTTTGCCCCATAGTTTCTTTGACTGATGGAGTTTGATAGGGATAATCTTTCTTTGTATTTTTTGGTATCCACTTGTATTTTATTTGTCCTTTGTGCTTCATCATTTGATTCGAATCTTTCTTTTGACATTGGTCCCAATGCGTGGATGGGGTGATGGGTGGATGAAGATTTATGACATGGCGGGTTGTAGTATTGGCATCAGTTTGATCATAAGGATTCTTCGTGCTCCCTATGTTGATGTTTGCTCGAGACAAAGTTGCCCCCAGTATGGTGATAGTATTACTGATATGTTGAGATCCCTTGATTGTTGAGTAACCAAGGCCTTGATGCTTAGGATTGCCAACAATCTGCACTGGTTCTAGGATACCCTGTTCATGTAGGCCTAATCCTTTGCCTTGATAATTCATCTGCTGAAAAAATTTATTTGCCATCGGATATGATTTACCTTGGAAACAAGGTGTTGCTCCTTCTCTGCTTTGTGGTGGACCTTCAAATGTGTCAGCTTCTTTATTGACGAGATAGCTTGCTCTAAGAAAGGTAAGTGATCCAACTTTATAAGTGACAGGATCCTCCATATGTGGGATGAATGCTTGATTGATATCTTTAGCTTGATCTTGTGAGATATCAGATTGTAGTTCTTCTTCAAGAGGTGTTGATGCTTCAATGTCCACACAAAAGTCTTCCTCATGATTTATTCTTGATATACTTTCACATGATGTTTCTGATTCACAACTTATGTAGAAACTGTCTTCCTGACCCATTTTTGATATGTCTTTGCATTTGTCTACATCTTGATCATGTGTACAAATGTTAAGAGTAGGAGACTCTTGTTCGTTGGTAATGATTTGAAGAGTATGAGACTCTTGTTTGAAATGAGGATCATCTATAGGTCCATCCAAAGAAAGCATCTCATGGATAGATGGAAGAGTATGTGCTATGCGGATATGGTCATCATTTGCAACATCTTGTATAGATAGGAGAGTGTCCATTATATCATTGTAGTAGCTTGGAGATACAAATTCTCGATCTTGAGTGATTTAAGAATTGCTTTCAACATGCTTTGGATCATGTTCTTGACATGGGTCAATTTCAAAGGATGGATTTCTTTCTTGGATATCTTCATTAGGCATAGGAATATTCTCAAATTTCATGAGGTCAAAGGATGGCCATATGTTTTGGAGAGGATCATTGCTAGACCTTGGTGAAAGATGTTGATCATGCTTTGGAACAAATTCTTGAGATATGTCTTGTAACTCATTAGGTGATGTAGAGACATTTTCAACATTGTCATTAGTTGAAGGATCACAAATTATAGGATCAAATAATGTTAACCCTCCTTTGAATGGATCATTGTTAGACATCGTTGGTGAGTTTTGATCATGATTGAAAAGTGGCTTTTGGGGTGTGATGATTTGATCATTGAATGAGATGGGAACATCTTCAATGTGTTCATTGATGGATAGATCTTGATCATTGTTTTCAACAATTGCGGTGGGAATCTGTTGCAAGCTTTGTTGGGCGAGTAAGGCCTGTGTTTGCTGCTGAGCCAACAACGCTTGTTGTTCGTCATGTTGTTTTTGTGCCAACAATGCTTTTTGTTGGGCTCTTTGTTGTGCTACTTCTTCTTGGATTGATTGCAATAGTGCGTAGAATTCTGCTTGCGCTTGCACTTGTTGGGCTACTTGAGCCGCTTGTGCTTGCTGAGCAACTAGCTGTGTAGCTTGTTGGGCTTGGAGTGCCTTTTTGCGGGAAGCTTCTTGAGCGGTTTGCAACATGATGGAGAATGAATTGGTTGTGTTGTATTTTGGCGGTGGTGGCGGTGGTGGTGGAATGGGAATGGTGTTGATTGTTGGGGTTGCTTGGATGGTTGCCATCTGTTTTTGAGATATCGATGGAAAAATGGGATGATTTGGTATGATGTTTTGATTCGGCATGATAGATTGAAATTGAATATTGTTGTGGTTGGGAATCATATTGCTTGGATTTAGGTAACTTTGATTTTGCATGGTGTTACCTTGACTTGAATCAACATATAGAGTTGCCAATATATTGCTAGGATTTTGAACAACATTAGGGGGATTTGCAAACATGTCGACCCCAAAGTTTACCAAGTGTGGATTTGAAATGGTCATGTTTGGTAAAGTTGCACTTGGTATGTATGGATTTGGTGGGATAATTTTGTTTGGAAAACTCATGCATTGAGTGTTTGGTTGATAGATTTGCAGATTTGGACTTGGATTTAAATCTATCATTGGGAAAGGTGTTCCAAACTTTGGATCGGGCATACTCACATTCGTTGTACCATTGATGTTTGTATGAGATAATGCTCCCATGTATGCATTGTACAAGCTTTGATAATCAAATGGTATTGCAAGGCTTGGATAGTTTGGTTGAATCGAATTGCTCATGATGGATGGATCAAATTTATATTCCATGCTCCTCTTGTGTTGAGATCGAGTTTGAACCATAAAATGAAGATCAATTTTCAAGAATGTAAGAGATGAACCTCTAATCCTTTAGATCGGTCTAAACCTTAGGTTCAAAGAAGCAAAGAACTAGGATAATTGAAGGATCAAAGTGATGATGAGGATGAGATAACGAAAGATGAGTGATTTGGATGAATGGAACTCTCAAAGAAACTTTGAAGGAAATGCTAAACTTTTAGGACTTTGATTTGATTGATTCGTGATTGGATTGATGGTTTGACTAGGTGCGTTAAGTCAAACAAAATGTGATGAATGTAATTGTAAAACTCTAGGAAGTTGTGTTTTATCCAAGAGTGAACTCCTACAAGATGGTAGTTTGACTAAGTGTGTCAAGTCAAACGAGGTGATGATTTGATAATTTGGCTAGGTGTGTTAAGCCAAACAAGTTGAACTCGTAAACCCTAGGAAGTTGTATTATCCAAGAGAGAAATCGTGTATAAGATGATGGTTTGACTAGATGTGTTAAGTCAAACAAAGAGGTTTGATTTCGCCTAAAAGTTTAGCATAAAAGATGTTTACAAAGTTTCCAAGAGTTGTTGGTGAGATGGAAATTTGATTGATTTTGATGGTTGAAAGATGGATGAAACTGATTGAATTTGATCCTAGACTTGACCTAGAATAACACTTCTGCTTACAAGATCTCGGTGTTGAAGGACACGCTATACTCTGAACTCGAAAAGTCTCTCAAGACGCTCCTCACGAGATTTAAGACTAAGCTTCTTGAACTTTGATTTTTTGGATTTTGATCATGTTAGAAAACACATGTGTAATCAAATTTGTCTCTTATCTTGGTTAAATGAGGTTCTTTTTATCCAAGACACTTGCTTGCTTAGGTTTTCAAACTATATGTCTAGTGTGCTGCTTTCATTTTCATCCCACAATGTCCATTATGTGGAAATCAAAGAAATTAGGGCAAAAGTTTCCTAGGTTTATCCTTAGTGAAAACAAATGACGATAGAATTCAAACACTTAGAAACCTCTAGGAATGTGATTCCTAGGGAAAGCAAGAGTGCTTAAATTCATCAAAGGTATTTGTTTCCTCCAAGGTGTTTGAAATTTGAGGCTCATGTGAATGTTCATTTTTTCAATGTTTTGAATCCAAGCAAAGTGTTTTTTCCAAGCACTTTCACACTCCTAGGTTGATGAGACAATACCTTGTTGGGTTCCCACTTGGATAAATCCAGCTGCGCATATCTTGTGTGAATGGCTAAATGCTTGACCACACTGGCTCCCCTCCACGGCACTCACTTATTCAGGTCAGCCAAGCATTAGTACCCATGAATCTCCCATGGCATACTTTCCATTTCCACAACAAGACCGCATGTTACGTGGGGCGGCTTCAAAGGACATGACCTTTTGCACCAACAAGATAGATAAGGTTTTGGCCAATTTCTAAACAAGGGTTCTAATTCGGGCATTCCGTTCGTGGGGGATTATCCAACGTCGGCGAGAGTCCATTGCTGTCCATCTCGTCGGAATAATCCTCATGATATTGGCCTTTGTTCCAATATCCACACTTATATCCCGGGTGGAAGTCGCTTGGCTTTAGCGTGTTCCCGGTTGGGTCGTTCCCTTGGGTGATTACTTTTTCCCACAAGGCAGGCCCTCTAAGATAAACAATAGCGAGCTAACATATCCCGTCGTTCACACAACCTTGTTGAAAAACAAAGGGGAGAACCTCCGCAATATATCGTGCTCACACTCACATGTTTTGTTCAATTTTAGATCCCAAATCGAAGTGTGGAGGCAATATTTTTGACAACTTAATATCAGAAAAAAGACTTTTGATTCTCAAGATCGCCGTGAGGCGCGAGAGAAGCGCATACGTCTTTTTGATGATATTACTTTGTGAAAAAGATTGCAAAATATGACAAACAGTTGTTCATTTTAAGTCCAAAAAGCAGTGATGAATTCATTTTAAGCACCAAAATCCAAGTGTGAAGGTTGCCTTGTTCAATTTTAAGTCCCAAATCAAAATCTAGTAAATGTCTAAGGTTCTTTTTAACCAACTTTGAAAAGATCAAGTCAAGTGGTTAATTTTAAACCCAAATCAAAAAAATGACTTGATTCAAAACAGAAAACTAAAGTGTGAATTGAAGCCCTGGATTATAACCACAAGCATTAAAAAATGCTTTTCAAGTCTTCATCTTCAAATTTGTCAACTCCAATTGGTTCACCTTTGTTTAATTTTGACGCTTGATTCCAATGTTTGATTCTAATGCCAACCTATGAAACAATACAAAGTTTATTAGAAATAGGATTTAAGGAATCTAACATAATGAATACATCCACAAAGAATTGATAACCAAGTAAATAGGAAACTATTCTTTAGGTATTTATTGCTGCAGACATAGCCCTCTATCAGCATTTACTACCTCATCGATCAACCATAACTCTCTCTCTCTCTACCCCATCCATTGAATCATCTCTTAAATGCAATCTTTATGTTGACCAACAGATGTAAGTGGAGATCAATTTCTACGCCAGTTTACCTCCCCGCTTTAATTATAACAAAACTTATGAAGTATTATTTCTGAAATTCCTCCATTCAACATCACAGCAGTTGTAAAAGACTCTCCAGCTGACTGAATTTTTCTTTCTTATACCGTAAATTTATCAGGCATTAATGAAAAAAAGCAATCATAAAATAATGTTTGTCCAAATAATGTTTGTATCTCATCATTGGATTCTCTCCCATGTAAATCACACAGATATAAAATGCTCCCATTTTTCAAACCCAAGAAAGGTTTTACATCATTCCAGAACGGTAGAACGTATAGTAACAATGAATCGGCAGAGGCATTAAAATATGTATTACCAATACCTAACACAATTTCGATATGGAATTTTCCTATTGATGTGTTGACTGGAAAAACATAAACCACACGTATTAAATGTACTCAAGATAGTGAATCAATCTCAAATACTTAAAATCTTCGACCTGCAAGTTCACACGTGACTGGATTAATCTGCCGCCATGGTGCGACCCACAATTATCTCGCTTTGACAAAAGGGAAATAGTTGTTTGAAGTCTCCTATCAATTTGCATCACATTCGCACTCATCATAGTCAAGCTCATGAATAGCAAAAAAACAAACAGCTGGATTATAGAGAGCGCGGAATTTACTTCTTAAGCAGGTATTTAACACTCGGTTGGTAAGATATTTAAGTGTGGATTACAGCCTATTGGAAGAAATCGTGCCTGCAAAAGATTAACATCATACCTTAACTCAAACACATATTTATACAAGAAAAATAATCATTATTTTGAATCAACTGCCAGGTTCTCTCTGCGTGTGGGCAGATGCCTCTGTCACTCAGATATTTGATATGATATTCTGACTGTTGAAATGTGTGATGAAGGAAAATGTGCGTTCAACATTCCAATGTAATTATCACAATAAGCTCTTGCTCAGAGGCAAATCTGCAAGCAGCAAAACCTATAGGAAGATAAAACATTAGCCTGTATAAAATGGTATGAACGCATTTATAGATTGATGTTGAATAACATAATATGATGCAATGATATTAAATACAAAGACTTGAAAGTGACAACCGCAATCAAATAAAGCATTTGTAGTTAGCAGTGGCACCACCGTGGTAGTAAAAGTAAAATAAGTGCAGGTTACTCAGGCGTATGAATAAAACAATAACTGGCATTTGACTCCCATGGCTCCATTTAAAAGATAGACAACAATAAGTGCCACCTGCAATCCTTATCGATGTATAAATGTTGGCATAAATAGCCTCTTCAATTCATATGAGATGACCCTAACATTCCACTCTAACATCAGAAATTTTCAAATAACCAATGCCCCATGTGGATAATATTTGTGAGAGTGTAGAGGCTAGATGATAACCAAACAAATCAGAAGGGGATTTATCAGATATGTGTTGCAATGATGAAGTTTTTCTAGAATAGTCACTCATATGACAATCATAAAGGCACGCACTTGACTTTGCTGGTAGTTATAAAGAAGCTCAAGACTTTACAGGCAAACATAAATACATTTGCATTCGACTGGACTAGTAGACACGTATAAAGGCTATGGCCAAAATTTAGAGAACACGTGAGTGCGCAGCTTAAAGTAAATGAATAGAGATGAATAATTTCAATTCCTATCAAATGTATTAATGAAGCCACGGTCCCAGCTAGTGGCATACATCTGGCATTGGATTTTAGTTTCATCGACAGTTACAATATTCCCCAAATGTGGATGGTAATATGATATGCAATTATTCCCCAAAATGTAGGCTAGGTGCAAAGCATGAATGAAAACGCGTGGACTGTTTGAAAGAATGCCTATAAGAGCCCATCGTAGGTATTGGAAGTTTAAAAATTTTAACACGTCTTCCAGAGGGTGTGAATACCTGGTCCCTAAGCGTGGACTATCAAACATTCATTGAAGATACTCTCTTATCACAAGTCCTACCTTTCTTAGAGCAGGCATCTACATGGGTACCTTTTCAGCGATCCATCAATCATTCCACTACAATAAACAAATTTCATATCCAGTTGTGTATAGTAATATTCTACGGAATATTTAAAGGACCCCTTTGCATTGCGGTAGTTGATATTTCTTTAATCATAAGCTTGTTCACTTACCAGGTGGCAGGCAACTCATTGAAAAAGCTTCAAATGAAATGTAACTCCTAGGCGTACAAGCCGGCCCTCACCATAAAGTCTTTTCCTTAGAATAGGGTGGTTGTGGGGACTGTGGACAGGGACGGTCTAGATGTTGTAGTAAGAAAAGCTTTGGCAGGCATGTCTGCAATGTTATTGACAGGCGTGATACACAGCTAGATACACAGTTTGAGAACGAACAGTAGTTCGAAGAAGGCACAAGAGATTTTTGCAAGAGCACTGTCAAGACAAACCGTGATATGTGGTTGTGACTTCATACCAAAAGCAAAGTAGGAACCAAAGGCAGCAAAGCTTATATTCAACTCTCAATAGAAAAAAGAAGAAGCAGACTTTTGCCTTCGCGGGTAAAGTCTGAGGTGCTCATTCTTTCAACTTTTATCTTTGGCAATGGTAGATGGGGATAGGACTATGAGCAAGATCTTGAAATTTTTTCAAAGCAATCCCAGACCAAAATGCAGGAAATTATCTTAATGGAAGAGCTGGAGCAAAGAAAAGTGGGCAAGAAAAAAAAGAAGTGAGTATTTGGTGACCACAAACACAAGCATTTGGAGCAACTTTGCAAACATGCCTGGGCATTGAAAAGGGAAGTTAATTTTGAGCAAGAGGATAGAAGTTATGTCTTCATTTGACTGCTTGCTATTCCCATGCTCTATTTAATCAATACGATCTGCCAACAATGGACTCACAACAAACATAAAAAAAATGACAAAACAACAGCAAAGGAATGAATAGAAGAAGCCATTAATCTCCCTCCTCATTATTTTTTTTTTTGTTTCTACCACAAAATCAGAATGAGTGAGAGAAAATGAAATAGCAGAGGTCCATTAATCTCCAAGCGGATAAAATGACCAAATCTATCATTATGGTTGAGCTCATGGATCTGATGCAATAAAAGAAAATGCAGTCTTAACAAAGACAAACTTTATATTCATTTCTATTACCGAAATCAATATCAAATAAACAAAAAAAAGACTTCTTTCTTTCCTCTTTTTTTTATTTTGCATGAAATAAATAGAGTTAGATAGAAACAAAGACTCTTAGATCTACCCTCCTTCTAGCGCCATTTGTAGGATGGTGAAAATCTTGCACATTGATTGTGTAGATTCAGCCATCTTCATAGAATAATATAGTTCATTTACTCCAAACAAAATGCTAAAGCTAAACCAAACATGCATGGAGAAAAGGAAATACAACCTATTCTATGATGGATTGGTGCCCTCCATGAAGATGTGAGAGAGCCCTTTCCCAATCC
>CM021106.1:80478615-80530356 GCA_007115665.2 Sequoiadendron giganteum | reverse complement strand
TCTCTCCATCTCCCCCTCTCTCTATATCTCTCTATATCTCTATATCTCTATCACTTTTGTGGAACATGAAAATCTGCATATGGTTAGCAACATGATACAAACAATATAACAGAAATTCCTATCCCTATGAGATAATAATCCATGATTCAAATGCAACTAAACAACAAAATTAGATAAAGCATCTAAACCATGAAATAAACCTATCCCATAGTGGATTGGTGCAACTTAGTTGTGTAGGAAGTTGCCCTTTCCCAATCCTTGATAAGCTTAATGAGATAGAAAATGAGATGCTTGAACTCAAGTTGCCTATAATGTAAATGCTTTCAAATGTGGCTATTGTGTTGTTTGAAGGAGAGAAGCCTTCAACTTATAGTTGAGCTTGAAGAGAGGAGAGGCCAAATTGATGAATGTGGGATCATTCATGGGCCAATGACAAGATGCCACTTGTCAAGGTGTGAGAGGGTGAGGAATGTGCAAGTTTTGGCAAATATGCCAATTTCAAATTTGAATTTGAATGAGAAGACATGAAAGGTGCATTAAATGCCAAGTTTGACTTGTGCAAATAGCATTTAATACCTTGTTGGAAGGGACAAGTCCTTTTTGGGGGGAAGATTCAAATTGGAAGAATATTCCATTTTGATGCCATTTTGAATGTATTTAGAAGAAATAATAAATCAAATAAATGATTTATTGGTGCAAGTGGGTGGGTTAGTTAGGAGTTTGGATTTGACTCTAATTGAGTCAAAAGCTAGAGAATGATAATCATGATTAGAAGTTAATTAATTTAGATTACTTAACTTAGGGGATATTAGGAGGTGACATTTGATAAATCAAATGAGAAGAACTTTAAGGATTTGATTAAATAATTTAATTTATTTAATGAACATAGGAAATTAATCAATAAATTGTCTTAATTGATTAATAGGAGAATTTGATGCACGATGTTATTTAAAGCAGAATGCATAATGTTATTTTTGGATGTCTACATTTTGCCCCTCTTTGAAGCAATGTACTCGTTGCATTGGTTCAAAGAATGATGTTGCCGACATCGAAATTAAAAAATTTCTGATTTTTCGCATGCCCCAGCGAAAAGAAATACGCTAGTACATTGCTCCCTCGAGAGATCGAGCGAAAAGATTCGATTTGAGGTGGATCTCACGATAAAGAGGTTCAAAATGAATGTATGGATGGTTATACTATATGATCTATATGATAATGATGATGAAAATGAGATGTTCAGGAGATGCTTAGAATAACAAATCCATATTATTTTAAACATCTTAAATGATTATGCAATGCATGTGAGATGGATTAGATGGATGATGTTGTCCTATAACGATATGACGTGATTATGCAAGATGAGAGGATGAATGCAGCATGGATGCAGGATGGATGCATTGTTAGCATGAAAGAAGGTAGAAGAATGAGAGGGATGAACCCTTGAATCCAAGAAGATGCAGAATTTCAACAAGCCAACTTTATTAGAGATGATGATGAAAGATGATGATGTATTGCTTATCCAGGAATGGGAGATAAAGAGCGTAACTTTCTTTATGTTTGATAACACACATAGGTGCGATGCATCAAGGTATTAAGAACCAGGATGGCGTTGTGCCTAGTGTGATGGACTCTGACTCGGCAATCAGATAGGAGTGATCTTGTTCACACTTGACATACGGAAACCTTGCTAGGACGGACCCAACAAAGAAAGTATTCGCCAAGTTATTTTACAAGAACATCCAACAAGCACAGCAGATAAAAAGATAATGATCATTGCCCCATTCCTTTCTCTCTAAACCTGTTTTGTTTAGGCATCATCGAGAGGTCCTTGGAATGAGCGCAAAATAAGATAAGTCTAAAAAGACCAAAATAAAGTAAACAAACAAGCTAATGTTCTTCGTATCGCTAGCCAAGGCTAAACTACTGTGGGGTACCTGATGCTTATGTCCATCATGGGAAAGCTTCATCCTAGGACATGTAGTGATCAGGGTTTTGGTAGGACTGATTGGGTGATAAGCTATTGATACTCCGAGTTGACCAACTTGTTGACTTACGGATCTAGACTTGAGACTCTGACGATTAGGTGTTCACTTTAGAACCTGCTAAACTTGCTTCTGACTAACTCACCAAAGGGTGAAAGCGACGATGATTTTATTATGAGTGATGACAATCATGGGTGAAAGCGAGATGAAATGGATGCACCATTTTGGTTTTTTCAAATGTTTTGAGGCTGTTTTTTGGAATTTTTGAGATGTTTACAAATGTTTTTGGTATTTTCAAGATTTATGAATGTTTTTGGTATTTTCAAGATTTTACAACGAATAGACTAACTTAAAGACCTATCCTAGGGGTCTCAGGAGCTGATCCATAGATTAGCCTTGCCTACGTTATATACGCAGAGACCACGTAGCTCAACTGGTGGTGGACTAACTTGATGAAAAGATGGACAAACAGATTGCCATTTTATTGCCTAAAGGACTGACTTAAGATGCAGACTAGATGTGCAAACGGATTGCCAATGCGACGGACGCCTATAGGACTGACCCAACCGTCTCGAGGGATGATCAAAAATCAGCCTTGCCTACGTTCAAGCTCAGAGACGACGTAGTTCGATAAGGCAGAAAAAAATGACAAGACTTAATGATGAAATTTTTGAAGATTTTCTGATATTTCGACATGTTTTTGGATTTTTGATGATTTTTCTAGATGTTTTGGATTTTTTTGATGATTTGGATGTTTTTGATTTTCGCATGATTTTGACAATTTGGATATGGATTTGATATGATATCAGTGCTCTCTCTTGGGATTTTGTTGAAAACCAAGCTTAATGTTGATCAATCAGATTGATGGATGGATAGTTTGACTAAGTGTGTTAAGTCAAACAAAAGTGATAATGCATTCGTAAACTTTTAGGAAGTTGTGTTATCCCGAAGTAAACTCGTACAAAAAGGATAATTTGGCTAGGTGTGTTAAGCCAAACAAGTTGATGATTTGATAATTTGGCTAAGTGTGTTAAGCCAAACAGAGTGATGATAATGAACTTGTAAACCCAAGGAAGTTGTGTTATCCTAGAGTAAACTCATGCACAAGATGATAGTTTGACTAAGTGTGTTAAATCAAACAAGGTGATGATTGATTGGATTCGATTGATCAAGATTGATGAAGCTTGATTTGGAACAAAGTTGTTTTGATGATTTGATGTGACACAGATGTGCGCATTAGATGCGACTGATATGGATTGTTCAAATTGATGCTCGACAAAAGATAAAACATCATCTTGTCAAAATATGCCATGGGCTAGTGATTTGGATTTTTGGCTCACAAATTCTTTGATCAATTTGATTTCACATTTTCCAATGCTCGGATCACCACATAAGTGGGAAGATATAGATCAAAATTTATTCTCGAAGCAAGATGTAAATATCTGCCCCCAGTGTCTAGCAATGTTTGAACGACCATGGGTAGATTCTTGGATACGAATGGATATGGATTATCTTGCAATAAGATAAGGGTGTTCGAAAAAAGGAATGCTCACTCGAATAATGCTTCAAGGCTCAGGTAATGTTGGATAGGATGGGATCAATGAAAATGACCCATGTCAAGATTTTTACCATAAGCAACTGTAAAGTGTGCACCAAAATTTCATCAAAATCAAGGTAACTTGGACCTTGGATGCAGATGGATAAAAATGGGTTGGATAAACAGTTCATGGGTGAATGAATGATATGGATGGAATGTTGGCTTCATTATGGATGTGATAAGATGCTTTCTCCTGAACTGGTGCACGTAGATGCTCGATTCTACACATGACGCCTGTTTGCCAAGTTTTCATCATGGTACCTGTCCAAAGCGCCACCGAAATGGTTTTCGCTAGAGGACAATTTTTTTCTTTACTGTTTTCAATCCTTTTTTGGATTTTTGTATATTTTGATTTTTTTGTTGTCACCAAGACGCATGTTTGCCAGGTTTTCATCAAGGTGACCATTTTTTCAGGACTTTTTCTGATTTTTTTTGTATTTTTTGAGAGATTTTAAGCTGATGTTGAACCACTTGGTGGTGCTGATGTTGATGCTTCTGTCATAACGTGCCATTGATATCCTACTTGTAGAAGTTGTCTTGCCAAGATATGTGCACTTGAATGTAACTTTTGAGAAATTTGTTCTGCTTTGCTGATACCGGAGTTAACTCTGTTTTTGTGCGCACATCGCAATAGAGTGCCTTTTGAATCCTTATGATGAAGGGTCGCTGCCAATACATGGTCAATGTGAGAATTGGATATTATGCGTGGAGGCATGGATGGAGTGTGTTTAGGGATAAAATATGGATTGGTTGATGGTTTGGAACCTTTGACTCTCCAAACTTGGGAAGATGAGCAATAATGGGTGGATACAGAAGTGTATGTGGGATTAGGACCAACTTCTTGATACACTTTGTATGTTGCTTGAGAAGCCTGCTTTTTCCTTTGTGGACATCTTGGATGGATACTTGCCCCTTTTTTATTTTGCCCCATAGTTTCTTTGACTGATGGAGTTTGATAGGGATAATCTTTCTTTGTATTTTTTGGTATCCACTTGTATTTTATTTGTCCTTTGTGCTTCATCATTTGATTCGAATCTTTCTTTTGACATTGGTCCCAATGCGTGGATGGGGTGATGGGTGGATGAAGATTTATGACATGGCGGGTTGTAGTATTGGCATCAGTTTGATCATAAGGATTCTTCGTGCTCCCTATGTTGATGTTTGCTCGAGACAAAGTTGCCCCCAGTATGGTGATAGTATTACTGATATGTTGAGATCCCTTGATTGTTGAGTAACCAAGGCCTTGATGCTTAGGATTGCCAACAATCTGCACTGGTTCTAGGATACCCTGTTCATGTAGGCCTAATCCTTTGCCTTGATAATTCATCTGCTGAAAAAATTTATTTGCCATCGGATATGATTTACCTTGGAAACAAGGTGTTGCTCCTTCTCTGCTTTGTGGTGGACCTTCAAATGTGTCAGCTTCTTTATTGACGAGATAGCTTGCTCTAAGAAAGGTAAGTGATCCAACTTTATAAGTGACAGGATCCTCCATATGTGGGATGAATGCTTGATTGATATCTTTAGCTTGATCTTGTGAGATATCAGATTGTAGTTCTTCTTCAAGAGGTGTTGATGCTTCAATGTCCACACAAAAGTCTTCCTCATGATTTATTCTTGATATGCTTTCACATGATGTTTCTGATTCACAACTTATGTAGAAACCGTCTTCCTGACCCATTTCTGATATGTCTCTGCATTTGTCTACATCTTGATCATGTGTACAAATCTTAAGAGTAGGAGACTCTTGTTCGTTGGTAATGATTTGAAGAGTATGAGACTCTTGTTTTAAATGAGGATCATCTACAGGTCCATCCAAAGAAAGCATCTCATGGATAGATGGAAGAATATGTGCTATGCGGATATGGTCATCATTTGCAACATCTTGTATAGATAGGAGAGTGTCCATTATATCATTGTAGTAGCTTGGAGATACAAATTCTCAATCTTGAGTGATTTCAGAATTGCTTTCAACATGCTTTGGATCATGTTCTTGACATGGGTCAATTTCAAAGGATGGATTGTCTACAAGGGGTTCTTGGACATCGTCCTTAGGCATGCGAAGTGGATTAATATCCACTTGTTCTTTGAATGGATTTGGATCAAGTGTAGTGTCAAAGATTCTTTCACTATTCTCAATTGTAAGGTTGAAGGATGTCAATATGCCTTGGGAGGGACCATTGCTATTCCTTGATGGAATATTTTGATCATGCTTTGGAATACGTTCTTGAAATATGTCCTCTGACTCGTTAGGTGATGTAGAGACATTGTCAACACGATCATTGGTGGATGGATCTTGGTTTATGTCAATGGGATCAAATAATGTTAACACATCTTGAAATAGATCGCTAAAGAGTAGCTCTTGATGAACGATGATTTGATCAATGGATGGGGTAGACATATCTTCAATGTGCTCATTGATGGATTGATTTTGATCATTGTCTTCAATAATTTTGGTGGAGGGATTGTCAATGTTCTCAAACATAGGATCAAATGATGTTAATGTTTCTTAGATTGGATCATTGTTGGGTATAGTCAGTGAGTTTTGATCATGATTGAAAAGTGACTCTTGGTGTGTGATGATTTGATCATTGAATGAGATGGGAACATCTTCAATGTGTTCATTGATGGATAGATCTTGATCATTGTTTTCAACAATTGCGGTGGGAATCTGTTGCAAGCTTTGTTGAGTGGGTAAGGCCTGTGTTTGCTGCTGAGCCAACAACGCTTGTTGTTGGTCGTGTCGTTGTTGTGCCAACAAAGCTTTTTGTTGGGCTCTTTGTTGTGCTACTTCTTCTTGGATTGATTGCAATAGTGCGTAGAATTCTGCTTGCGCTTGCGCTTGTTGGGCTACTTGAGCTGCTTGTGCTTGCTGAGCAACTAGCTATGTAGCTTGTTGGGCTTGGAGTGCCTTTTTGTGGGAAGCTTCTTGCAACATGATGGAGAATGAATTGGTCGTGTTGTGCTTTGGTGGCGGTGGCGGTGGTGGTGGAATGGGAATGGTGTTGATTGTTGGGGTTGCTTGGATGGTTGCCACCTGTTGTTGAGATATCGATGGCAAAATGGGATGATTTGGTATGATGTTTTGATTCGGCATGATAGATTGAAATTGAATATTGTTGTGGTTGGGAATCATATTGCCTTGATTTAGGTAACTTTGATTTTGCATGGCGTTACCTTGACTTGGATCAACATATGGAGTTGTCAATATATTGCAGGATTTTGAACAACATTAGGGGGATTTGCAAACATGTCGACCCCAAAGTTTACCAAGTGTGGATTTGAAATGGTCATGTTTGGTAAAGTTGCACTTGGTATGTGTGGATTTGGTGGGATAATGTTGTTTGGAAAACTCATGCATTGAGCATTTGGTTGATAGATTTGTAGATTTGGACTTGGATTTGAATCTATCCTTGGGAAAGGTGTTCCAAAATTTGGATCGGGCATACTCACATTCGTTGTACCATTGATGTTTGTATGAGATAATGCTCCCATGTATGCATTGTACAAGCTTTGATAATCAAATGGTATTGCAAGGCTTGGATAGTTTGGTTGAATCGAATTGCTCATGATGGATGGATCAAGTTTATATTCCATGTCCCTCTTGTGTTGAGATCGAGTTTGAACCATAAAATGAAGATCAATTTTCCAGAATGTAAGAGATGAACCTCTAATCCTTTAGATCGGTCTAAACCTTAGGTTCAAAGAAGTGAAGAACTAGGATAATTGAAGGATCAAAGCGATGATGAGGATGAGATAATGAAAGATGAGCGATATGGATGAATGGAACTCTTAAAGAAACTTTGAAGGAAATGCTAAACTTTTAGGACTTTGATTGATCGTGATTGGATTGATGGTTTGACTAGGTGTGTTAAGTCAAACAAGAGTGATAAATGTAATTGTAAAACTCTAGGAAGTTGTGTTATCCAAGAGTGAACTCCTACAAGATGGTAGTTTGACTAATTGTGTTAAGTCAAACGAGGTGATGATTTGATAATTTGGCTAGGTGTGTTAAGCCAAACAAGATGAACTCGTAAACCCTAGGAAGTTGTATTATCCAAGAGAGAACTCGTGTATAGGATGATGGTTTGACTAGCTGTGTTAAGTCAAACAAAGAGGTTTTGATTTCGCCTAAAAGTTTAGCATAAAATATGTTTACAAAGTTCCCAAGAGCTGTTGGTGAGGTGATTTTTGACTGATTTTGATGGTTGAGAGATGGATGAAAGTGATTGAATTTGATCCTAGACTTGACCTAGAATAACACTTCTTCTTACAAGACCTTGGTGTTGAAGGACACGCTATATTTCCTATGAGAGGAAAGTAAACCTTTCAAACAATTCAGGATCTCAAGACGCTCCTCACTAGCTTTCACACTAAGCTTTTTGAACTTCGGTTTTGGGATTTTGATCATGTTAGAAAACACATGTGTAATCAAATTTGTCTTTTATCTTGTCTTAGTGAATCCCTTTTTACCAAAATCACTTGCTTGATTATGTTTTCAAACTGAATGTCTAATGTCCTGCTTTCGTTTTCATCCCACAAGGTCCATTATGTGGAAATCAAGGAAATTAGGGCAAAAGTCTCCTATGTTTATCCTTAGTGAAAAAAAATGACGATAGAATTTGCACACTTAGAAACCTCTAGGAATGTGATCCCTAGGGAAAGCAAGAGTGGGCAAGTTTGTCAAAGGATATTTGTTTCTTCCAAGGTGTTTGAAATTTGAGGCTCTTGTGAATGTTCATTTTTCAATGTTTTGAATCCAAGCAAAGTGTTTTTGATTCCAAGAACTTTTACAACCCTAGGATGATGAGGCAATATCTTGTTGGATTCCCACTTGGATAAATCCAGCTGCACATATCTTGTGCGAATGGCTAAATACTTGACCACACTGGCTCCCCTCCACAACACTCACTTATTCGGGTCAGCCAAGCATTAGTACCCATGAATCTCCCATGGCATACTTTCCATTTCCACAACAAGATCGCATGTTATATGGGGCGGCTTCAAAGGACATGACCTTTTGCACCAACAAGATAGATAAGGTTTTGGCCAATTTCTAAACAAGGGTTCTAATTCGGGCATTCCGTTCGTGGGGGATTATCCAATGTCGGCGAGAGTCCATTGCTGTCCATCTCGTCGGAATAATCCTCGTGATATTGGCCTTTGTTCCAATATCCACACTTATATCCCGGGTGGAAGTCGCTTGGCTTTAGCGTGTTCCCGGTTGGGTCGTTCCCTTGGGTGATTACTTTTTCCCACAAGGCAGGCCCTCTAAGATAAACAAAAGCGAGCTAACATATTCCGTCGTTCACACAACCTTCTTGAAAAACAAAGGGGAGAACCTCCGCAATATATCGTGCTCACACTCGCATGATTTGTTCAATTTTTAGATCCCAAATTGAAGTGTGGAGGCAATCTTTTATGCAACTTAGGGTCATCAAAAAGACTTTTGATTCTCAAGATCGCCGTGAAGCGCGAGAGAAGCGCATACGCCCTTTTAAATGACACTACTTTGCAAAAAAGTTTACAAAACACAAAGTACACATGTTCAATTTTAAATTCCTCAAAGCAATGATGAGTTCGTTTTAAAAGCACCAATTGAAATGTGAAGTTGCCTTGTTCAATTTAATCCCAAATTGAAATCTAGTACGTGTCTAAGGTTCAATTTTAGCCAACTTTGAAAAGATCAAGCCATTGATTGATTTTAAGCCCAAATTGAAAAGTGAGTTAGCTAAAAACAAAAAAAAAGGTAGTAAGTGGAAGCTCCAAGATTGTTGAAACAAGCATTAAAAAATGCTTTTCAAGTTTTGATTTCAAAAAATAATTCCCAACTCCACTTCGCCTTTGTTTTCGTTTGATGTCAACCCTCAACTTCAATCTTTATGTCAACCTCCAACGCTAACCTTCATTCAATTTAAATACTTGTCTTCAAATGTCCACTTTGATTTTAACCTATTCTATGGTGGATTGGTGCCCTCCATGAAAATGTGAGAGAGCCCTTTCCCAATCCCTTTCCAAGCCAATAGACAATGAGTTGCTATAAGCTCAAGTTGCCTATAGTGTAGATGCATTCAAAATGTGTTGTAGAAATGAGAGAAAATGCCTTGCATTTATAGGAAAAGTTGATAGAAGAGAGGCCAAAATTAGGCAATGTGGGACTAAATCCCATCCAATAGGATAGAGACACTTGTCATAATGGGATTGGTCAAAGCTTGTGCAAGTTTTGGCCAATGTGCCCATTCAAATTTGAAAAATTTCAATAAATGCATGTTGTTGAGGGTTTTGGGGGGAATAATCTTTGTCCAAAAAAGTCAAAGATGAGAGTTATTGAGGGAAAATAACTCTTTTTAATAAATCAATAAATTGATTTATTGGTGCAAGTGGGTGGGTTAGTTAGGAGTTTGGATTTGACTCTAGTTGAGTCAAAAGCTAGAGAATGATAATCATGATTAGAAGTTAATTAATTTAGATTACTTAACTTAGGGGATATTAGGAGGTGACATTTGATAAATCAAATGAGAAGAACTTTAAGGATTTGATTAAATAATTTAATTTATTTAATGAACCTTAGGAAATTAGTCAATAAATTGTCTTAATTGATTAATAGGAGAATTTGATGCACGATGTTATTTAAAGCGGAATGCATAATGTTATTTTTGGATGTCTACAACTTTATCTTACCATCTATACCTCTCCCTCTCTCCCCCTCTTCACCTTCCTCTCTATCTCTCTATCTCTTCCTCTCTATTTCTCCCTCTCTATCTCTATGTCAAAGGTGAAATGTAATGTTGCCTAATCAAGGAGCATATTTTAGATTCTTGGTTAGATTATTTAATTATTGTTCAAGTATAAAACCAATTTCTTAGGTTTGGAAACTTTCATAAAAACACATATAAAATCTACCTAAAAATCTCAATTTATGTCTTCTTAGAAACAAAAGAATTAAAATTTGAAATTGTTAATTTTATTTACGAAGAATTTTTTTTATCAATTAACTTGCTAAAACCAAAATCTATCTAGCTCATTACAATGGCTATGAATAAATTATTTCTATTAATCCAAAATATATATATATATATTTCATTGTCATTCACATACATGTTGCAAATTTTATTTTAAATACTAGAAACAATACGAAACTAGAGAAAATATAATTTCTAAGTGTCTAAATGATTGTTAGAAAATAAAACTTTAAAAGGGAGAAGAGGAAAGGCAGGGCCATGATCTCCATAAAATAAACGTCAATTATAAGGTGAAGCAAATATGTTGTACACCATTTTTTAAATAAAACTCATAAAATCTAACTAGTATTCCTAAAAAAATTCAACTTGCCACACCTACCATTACAAAGAAACTCTTAAAAACACACCAAAATATCAAATTTTATTGATAGAGACCAAAATTTTACAAGAATAAAGATTTTTGTTAAAAAGCAAAAAACACATGAATGAAGGAGAGAAATTCTCCTAGACATTTATCTCTACTTAAATCTTTGTTTACAAAAATAAAATATACATTTCATTCATATCATAATCTTATATCTTGTAAAGTGTATTTTCTGGTTTCATACAAAATCCTTATGCATAGTCCAAAGGTGGAATATAAAAGAAAAAGACATTTTATACTATTGATTATAGTTAGTCCAGCTCACCAAAGGTGAAATATGAAAGCAAAATACATTGTATATTACTGATTATAATTAGTCTAGCTCACCAAAGGTGTTTGACCTAGCATAAACTATTCGTCTATTTAGCTAGCTAATTCTTAGAGGCATCACCTTGACAAATTCAAATATTGAGAATGCAAAATTGTATTGTTCTTCAGTTGTATAATTAGTCAAATTGTTGTCACTCAATATAGACCAATCCTATACATTAAATTGAATTTGCATATCTCAAGATATAACTTGTGACACTTAAATTTAAAAAATAAATTTTATAAAATAATATATATTCATATAATAGAAAACATTAATTTTTTTAAATAGTAGTGAATAGATTTTCTGCAACTTCAACATTATCCTATCCATCCTGAATTTTAAAACTGATTTGCAGCTCAAGCAAATAATATCACAAATTTCTCAATGGCAAAAGAAAAAGGTCAAAGATTATCCTCTATGTTCAGTGCAAGATGCAAAATAATCATTCAATTCATGGTTGGACAGATCTCCTTTATTTTATACCGTATATTATTTTGTTTGATAGCTTCCGTAATTCTGCTAGCTATTTTGTTTCTGCTAACAGCCATGAATGCTGAATATTTTGTGTAATTTTTCAATCATGTACAAGTATATGTTTTTTTTGTTGTTATACAATACTTAGAGTTTCTGTTACTTACAATCTTCATGACTGCTTCTCATTTTATACAACTTTGAATCTATAATTTGTTGGGGCCTAGGATGGAAGTCCGTGCAACGCGCTATGTGATTTATTTTCTTTGTCTTTAATATTATTTCTGTTTCAAATGGAAGGTACAGATTCATCAGCAAGTTTGCAGTGTATTCAATGGACGGAACAGGAAAGCATATTGATAAGTAGGAGGTTTCTTTCAGAAAGAAAGTATATACATCATTTCGTATCAGAAAATTTGTGTCATTTTAAGCAATGTTTTCTAGTTTAAGCTTGTTTTCATTATGCATTTTGAAAGTTCCTGCACTACGCTTTGAATTTCGTTTATCATTTTTATCATATATTTATATTTTTCCTTTTCGTATTAATATTGTTTTAAATAGTTTTTAGAATTTGGATTTATAAAGTTTTTATGTCAATATAATTTATATTAGTATTAAGAAATGGAGTGTAATTGTATGATTATGTTTATACAAACTATTTAGAATCTGCATTTATTTTTTAATTAAAAAATATGAATGTATTAAATATAAAGTTAAAATATTTTTAAATATAAAGGTATCATCAACTAGATTAGGTAGGATTGTGCCATCACTTTGAAGCACATCAAACATTTCAATCTTAACATTCTCTTGATCAAGCTCCATGTCTTTAATAGATTAATGAACAATAAAGACATTGTCATTGTAAAGGCAAATAAGAGGAACACCAATGTTATTATTAACAAGCACAATTGTCTCTAAGATGCTCCACTTTCATCTTAATAGTGGGAGGTATAAGATCCCTTTCCACAACCCCATTTTCTAAGTAGTGATTTATTTTTCAAACATCATCTCCCTCTCTTCATTTGATGACTATATAAGAAAAGGGCTTCCACCTATCCAAAAGGCAACTCCCCACATCTATGGTGTCTCAAATATTCACAAGGCTACTATTCCTCTTTGACCCATTGTGGGCAATATCAACTCCCCAACCTAGAAGCTTGCTAAGTTGATCTCCTCACTAGTGGGTAAATCTAGTTCCTTCAGGAAAGATTTGATCCAGTTTATGTAGTTCATCAAGGATAAAAGTTAAAAGAGCATGTCATCCTAGTTAGCTTTGATATCATTTCCTTGTTTACCAAAGTTCCTACCCTAATTATGTTGAGTGAATTAGACACAAAACCAATGACAAGATTGCCTCCTTGATTGAGTTAAGCCTGAAATCCATGTTCTAACCTTTCAAGGAGTTGTCTACGAATAGATAAATAGGGTTTCCACGGGATCCTCTCTTTCTCCTATTATAGTTATCCTACATGAAGCATTTCAAAGAAATAGCCCTCAACTCGTTTCCTCTCAAAGATAAATGGTGAAAACACTATGTTGATGACACCAACTAGGAAATTAAAAGAATTTCATGTCCATTTCAACAACATTACTAAGTGCATATCTTTCGCCAAAGAACTTGAAATTGATAATCAACTCTCTTTCCTTGGTTTTTTTCTAATAAGAAAAACAAACAATTCCCTTGTGCATCCGGATCTCAAATAAAAAACCCACAAAGACCTTTGCCTTGACTCCTCTCATCACTACCTAGTCTAAAAGATAGTACTTGAAAGACTCTAGCCAATACGACAACGCCCACCAAACCATCACCTTGTACGTTTGACTTTATTTATTAATTAATTGAAAATAAAAGTACATTATAATCTGATTTTCAATAAATTAATAAATACGATCAAATGTACAATCTAATGACTACATAGACAATTTATCATTATGATACACCCTAATAATAAATAGTATTTTAGATCATGTTGCCTAGGTAACAACTGTCTCAAATATTTAATATTTAGCATTGAGTTTCAACAATCAATACAGTGACATATTTACAGTTGTGTTGCTTTCTTTAGTTGTTTGGTTTATCAGGTGGTACGCTCTAAAAATATTTTTTAGTCTCCTCCAAAGTCCTGTTGCAATAACCATATTCACTATTTGTACGCGAACCTTTTTTGGATTCTCATAAATATTGATATAATTTAATTGGAATACAGTATAAGGTTCTTGCAGAATTTATAATGTAAGCTGATTTCATGGAGATCTGTGAGAAGCTGCATCATTTAAAAAATACGGTTGACAGACATGAGTTATAAATGACAGACTGGAAAGTAAATGGTGCGGGACTTACGTTTTTACATCTTAGAAAACGTTCAAAACGGTTAATTGGCCGTCAATTTTAGACTAAAATTTGAAAAAACAATATTTTTCAAATGAAAAAGCTTTTTAATTTATTTTATTTATTGATGAAATCTCAAATAAAATCTTGGATATCACAAAGCTGTTTTTGAAAGACTGTTTTCTGCTATTAATTTTGAAAGAATGTTGTGATAAGGAGTTTGAGAAATATATGTTGTGTGAGATCTATAACTTTAAATAATTTAAATTTTTTATTTTATTTTATTTTATATTTTTACTTTTTTTTTCAATATTTAAATCAGATTATATGATACTTTTAAATATTTTTATTAAAAAATGATTTATAATAATTTATTTTATATTTGATTATTATTATTTGTAATTTTAATGTAAAAATATGTGAAATATGATTAAAAATCTGATTATTATTTGTAAAAATAAATTTTTATCATAATCTAAAACTTGTTGTTATAGATTATTTGTTTATTTTAATTATAATTAAGATATATACCTGTGGTACCGAGGGTGTGTCGCACCAGCGTCGTCGGTCACGTTAAAAAGTTTACAAGGCACACTGCAATTTATAAGGGATTGTGCTACCCGATTCCTGCAGTCTAATAAAAAACAAAAAAAAAAAAAGATATAATTAAAAAATATGTATATTTAATGAGTTTTGTTAAACAAAATTAGAGGTCATGTGTTGATTGCATTTAATATAAAAAATATTATTACAATATTACACTACCTACAAACCACTTTAAAATAGTACATGATAATAAAAAATTTATTACTCTATCTTTAATGTACATTAAATAGTATAAAATAATAGGTGGTTCTTAGCAAAAGCATTAATTAGTCTTTGAATCTCAAATGCAAGGATGTTATTCTTTCAATCTTATTTTTCTTTATAAGTTGAGCACAATATGTTCATGTAGCTCCTAGACAATATATTTATTTTTCTTTTTCTTTTGGTTTTTTTTCTTGTTTTGGGTCTTATATATGCAATATTTTAAATTTAATCTTGACCATTGTCATTTGTCTCTCTAGGATTCCTCATATATCAATTATGAGTTCGCCTTCTCTATTAATTTCCTTATCACAACATTCTTGTTTCTTTTACATCTTATAATCATTGTCTTTCTTCTTTAAGTCTTACTAGTCTCCTCTTGACCCTCATGCTTTGCTCATGAGATTCATTAATAACATGGAGAGAAAATTGAAGGAAATTCACTAAGTAATCACCAATACTAAAAATTTGAAGCTAATCTAAGTGCACATGTAGACATTATTTAGAGGGAATGTAGATTGTCAACAATATTTTCATATGGTTTCAAGCCTCTTGGATAGTTCAATGAAAATTTTGTAATTTAATAATCTCAAATAGGTCAATTCTTAACGTGGATGAGCAATGTACTTATAATGATTAGGTTTGGCATTTTCCATATTGAAGTTTAATTTTGTAAATTGAATCTTAATTTTCCAAAAAAACTTGCCATATATAGTTCAATGATAAATTTGTTATTTAATAATCCTAAACTAAATAATGTCTAACATGAGTGGACAATGTAATTATTGGTGATTGGGATATGATTGTGAACTATAGATAAGAGCAAGGGACTTTACTTTTCTTTGAAAGAAATCAAACAATGAACTATAGAATCTAAATTTGTTAGAATTGAAGAGACCTCAATCTATAACTCAAATGTGGAGGAGGTTAATCCTTTGCATCTCAAATAAGAATCATAGATGTTGAAGAATTAACTAGATTCTTTGAAGGAAGAGAAGAAAAGATTTTTTGTATGTCCTATTGGTAAGAAAATTTATCACTACAATGTTGTAATTTTTGAGGGTATGATACAAAAGTACCTAGACTCCATTGTCTTCTTGGTAGACAAAGATTTCACTATGTTAGAGGCAATAAAACCTCAAACTTTATGGATATTTTCATTGCCCTACGAGATTTTAGATGCAAAAGTGGAGTCCTATGTCACCTGTTTGTTTAGTCTCCCAAAGGATCCAAAGGTAGAAAGACATCCTACTACAAAGGAATATATGAAATTTATAGCTAAGGAGAAAGCTACAAAACAACACAAGGGGAAGGAACAAGCATAAATACCACCAAGGGATACAAAGGAGCTAAAAGAAGCACCTAAATCCAATCTTAGAAGGTCTAGAATATTCCAAACATAAACCCCATCCTCCTTAGAAATTGGAAGCGCCCAATCAAGGAAGAGAAAGCTAGAGAAAACACCGAAAAAAGCCCCTAAGAAAAAGAAGCAATCGAGGCTCTCTTATAGAAGAGAGTAGAGAAGAAAAAGGAAAGAAAGAAAAAACAAGCAAAAAGAGAGATAGACCCTCAATCAAAAATAAAAGAAGAGAAAGAAATAAAATCGGAGACATCCTCTAGATAGAGAATCCCATCAGTTCCATTGTTGGATGAAGACCAGTTATATAGGGCATTGTTTAAGGATAAAATTTTGTCCAAAACACTACAAATATACTCCAATATGCCTCCTATCAACAAGACTGTGGAGAGGGCATTGATTAGATACATGGTAGCATCACAACTTTGGAAGAATTTATGAGTAAATTACCAAACCAGATAGTTGTCGTACTCAAACTCTAGAAAGAGAAATCAAAGAAGAAGATAAACTATGGGAATTATCCATCCAGATAGTGGCACATTCACTCACAAATCCAAAGAAGGCAAAGATAATTGAGTTACAAGCAAAAGAACTCTAATCTAAGCAATACTTAAACAAGCTCATTTTAGAGAAATTGGAAATCATATAGAAGGTACGAGGGTAGGTCATAGAGGCTATTGCATAAGCATACAAATAAATATGCAAGGAAGAAGTAAAATATGACACCTCGTCAATATATACTCCTCCTCGAGTGATCCCACAATATTGGTTTACAATTTTCGGCCAAACTGGACACTAAAATAATTTTTTCTAACTAAATCTTCACTTTCGGGCACCTATAGCGGCTAAATCGTGAGGAATTTGAAGATGATGCAAACTAGTGATTTGTGAAATTTTGTCTGTAGATTCTAAATTTTTTTTTTTTTTTAAATTGGAATCAGATTGCACTTTTTTTTCCATCTTCGAAAACTAGTTTTTTTCAGCAAACAACATTTTCAAGGAGTGATGCTAAGCGTATACAACATACACTTTTTTCAATGAAGGATAAAATTATAATTCTTTCGAATTTAGATTTTTAACTATGATATCTAGTGCCTCCAATTGGTCTCATAGTGTTTTATTAAATATTTTTTCCTTAATCAAGTTTCGAAGTCAAACCAATTACAATTCAGACATAGGTGGACCGTATACAACGTAACTTTTTTTGTATGTATTGAAATTCTTTTTTTTTTGGTTGGATCAAGGACTTCAATATCTGGTGCAATCATTTTTTATTTTTTTTAAAATGATAATCTACTATTTTTCCACATGTGCAGAATAGAGAGCTTGATTTTCGATGAAAAACCTATGTTTAATAAAACTATAAAAAAAATACATTAAAAAACCAAAACATATTAAAATTATATTCTCTAGATAGCTCATTCCGAGGACTACCATAATCCAATTCGGTCTGTGAATTCTCCTCCATTTTCATCCTCAACTCAAGCTTCGAAGGGGAAAATTTTGTAGATTTTTGGTGCCAGAGGAGGAGAAGGGGGGAAAAGGGGAGTTCAAGAGAACCCCCCTTGTCCCATTTGAGCAAAGGGGGGTTCGCTCAAGGGGGGGTTCAATCAAACCCCCCTTTTCCCCTTTGCTTTCTAAAAAAACATGTCATTTTTATGGTTCGAGCAAACCCATCATGGAAAAGGTGGTTCGCTCGAACTAGGGGTTCAAGCGAACACTTTTATAGGTTTGTGTGAACCGGACTTAAAATCCAATTTTTTTATTGTGGGAGCGTTTTTACAATTTTGCTTCCTTAACAAAATTGTAAACCACTATTATGGGTTCACCCCCTCCCTAAACAAAGGTGCCCTCATCTCTAGCACCTTCTTCGATGCAACCTATAAAGGACTTCTTGGTGAAGCAACAACACATATAGACAACATCATATTCCTAATTTCTCTAGATACCAATGGTGGGAACACAATTAAATATAGGGAACATCTCAACTCTATAAAAATTTCAATTAGGATAAATATTTCATTATACATCCCGAGATGAAATCCTCAAAAACATGTAGAAAATATTAAATAAATAGAGGAGATCCATGGTTAAGGAAATTCAAGGAAAAATTCCTCAATTGAATGCGGGCCCTACTTAGGCACCTCCAACACAACTGAATATGCCTATAGATGAACTATTACAAGACCCCAACCTACATAAGGATAAGATCAAATAGGAGGTATAGGCAAAATTATAGAAAAATAAGATGGATGAAATCCAAAAAAAATGCACTACTATCCAATCCCAATTGGAAACTCACCTCAACATAATCAAAGGCACAACAAAGGAAATCAATTGGATGTTCCAATACTATCTGTAGTGGCCTATCATTGTAGTTTCTACTAAAGCACGAATGGATACCTTAGAAACAAAAATTCTACACAACTCACAGCAATATGATGCCACCAAAGACATCAATGGGAGTATCTGAGTAAAGATTGAAGGCCTCGGTGATCATTATCAACAACTACAAGATCTGGTGTTTGTTTCATCAACTCACAGAATTTTTTAATATACATTTGACACATATTTTCGGTATCATAAATGAGGCTCAACAATTTTCCCAAAACATTCAAATTCCCACCATTATTCGGCAAGGATAAAAGCATCTAATACAACTCCATACTCACATCCATCAACTATAGTGAGAAAAGAAACAATGGAATGATTACCTTTCTACACTCCAAGGTACATATTCAAACATTGTACTAGCAAAACAAAGTTGAATTAAGGACAAGTCAAGGTTTTGAAGAGGGGATGATGTTAGCCACAAAAAAATGCACAAACATTGGTCCAGATATATGTAAGGGTAAGTTCACCAATTTGTGATACAACTTAGGTGCCAAATTGAAAAAGAGTTCAAAAAAACCCGAAATAAGGCATTTGGTGCACGCCAAATGACTAAAAAGAAAAAAATTGGGTTTCAAACCCTCATTCTGTCTTCAACCCACGGCTTGAGGAAGAGGATTTCAAGTCTGCAACTCGCACTCGCCAAATATCTTCCATTGTTTGCATCCTTAGCTTGCCATTTTCCATGAGGATGCCGCCAACACATCGGAGAGGTCGAAGATTGCAAAGAGGTGTGTATTTTTATTCTATTTATTTGGAATTTGATTTGGAATGCAAATTTAAATAGATTTTTATAATAAAACTTTGTTCTAATTCTCAGGGAATGAATCTCCACCTCAAAACATTGAGAATTCACAATCATCCCCTCATGAAGAGCCTCCTATATAAGAACAACCTGAAACCCCTCCATCAATTCATAGGCATCCTCAAGGAACACAAGAAAATATTCAAAATCAAATTGAAAACAATAAAAGAGGCATTCAACAATTAATTGCAAGATTAACCGAGTATGCTAAAACCCACCATTATAGCAGAGGGATTGTTGAATCATTGAAGTCAATTTTAACTCATGTAGGAGAAATGAGCGAGAAAATGAATTTTTGGTCAACTAAGAGGCATGATATGAGACAATTTTATGCTAATGGTTTGTCATATGCATATTTCAAAAAACTAAAAATTAGCAAAGCCGAGTTGTTTGCCCTATTTGTAGACCCAAAAACCAATGAACCTTTGTCCCATGCATGCAGGAGGCTCCCCATCCATTGGTGCCACCATGAGTTAATTAAAAACAAATTTTGGGAGTGGTGGTGGATGGTATTTGACCAACCTTCATGCAATAACCATGAGGTTTCACAATACTTTTTGAGGAAACTCTATTGTGAGTTTGTCCTCAATAAAATGCCAAACTATTTTGACATCTTAGACTTTTAGGGTAGAGGTGGGGGCTCCACACACGATAGACCTATTGCATGACATAATCCACAGTTGGCACCGAGAGCCTTGGGTAGACCCATGGTGGAGCATGTCGTTTTCCCTTCCATTGTTAAGGATAGTGTAAAGGTGGACACGATGAATTTGATTGGCTCACTCACCCAAAAAAATTTACAGTGTGTGATTCCTCTAGTAGAGCCTGGTGTGGAGGAGACATGTAGGCCCCGAGCTCCACCCCACCATTGTGGTGCTTGTGGTGTTTTTTTCACATACGATTATCAGGGTGCTCGTGATGCAGCTACATAGACTTTATCAATTGCAGAGGTGATGGCTTTCACAAATGATATTTTGAATGATACATTTGGCATTGACACTCAGGTAAAATTTAGCAAGTTATTTTAATGTTGTTTATTAAAATATATTTTGAAATTTAAGAATAACTAAATTAGTAGAATTTTGATATGATGAAATTTTAGGGTTGCATTGTTCATGAGGGATGCTCTATTCCTACAGACCCTTATACATTCTCCACGATGATTCCATAGGTATGCAACTAGTATTAAAGATATTATTATTGCATTTGAACAGTTGAATGTTATGTTTGAATGTTTGTCTCATAACATGCTTCGGATTTCAAACATTTTCCTAGTGCACCTTCTTCCTCCACACCTCGTGATTCATATCCTCAAACAACGTACACTCAAGTAGCCTTTATTCATTAATGGTGTTGTAAATCTATGTTAGCTAGTTTTCATAATTTTGCGTATTTACAAATCTAAAAAATTGATGAGAAACACAAACACTGCATTCAAGTATTCCTTGATCATGTCACATTATGTTCTCCTATATCAACATGATACCTGAGATATTGTTTCATTTGTAGATGTTGATAAGAGATATCCCTAGTGATGTTGGTGGCACGATGGACCATGAAGTTATTGCAGCAATAGCCAATTCTGATCCATTGAGAGACGTATGGAATACATTAGTCTATTTGACATTATATTTGCTCTTTTATGGTCTATTATAGAAAATTTTCATGATAATTTTATGTAATTTAATTTCTATCTTCATGGTTTCTACAGGTGGTTTCCACTCTAGATCGTGGATGTGGTGATGATGTAAATGTGCATGATGACTATATGTATGTGGTAAGTGATTATATATTTTGTTATAGGCCATTCCACAATTCAATTTATATGGTTTAACATCTTTACTTTTAAGTGTATCAGTTGAAGGTCTAGAGTGAAGAGAGGAGGAGTAGCGAGCGTGTTCGAAAGACAAGAGAAGCAACAGTCACTCCATCCAACCGAATTTCGAAGGCAGCACGAGATCTAATTCCTTCCCCTAGAGGGAAATGACTATGTATTAGTGTTGTATGTTGTATGCCAATGTGGCATTTTGGAACATATGTTTTGTACTATTGATATATATAAGTGATATTTTATGTCCATATGGCTCCTTTGTACTAAGCCTATATGGTTTTTTTGGATATATTTATATACTTTTATCAATATATATCATTGTATAGCCTTTCGGATTTTTTATTAAAGAAACTCTTATTTTGCTACTGCCATTCTTGAATGATGTTATCATGTGTATCGTGTAAGTTGTATGCTTGAATTTTGTAGGCATGGATTTTTTTACATCTAATGCTTAATTAATTACTGTTGAATTCTCAATAATCCCCATCTAAAGCGTATTATATAAATAAGCTCCATTCGTGGTGGTTTGTATCCTTTGGAATGCTTCAATTACTTGTGCCTCACTGATGGAGAGGCAAGGTGGCTCAAACCCAATCAATCTGATAACCTGCCTTCAAGGAGCTCTTAACAAGATTAATACAACCTATTTTGATCAATCTACACAACCTCAAAGCCCCATCAAACCAAACTCTTCATTCAACACCTTACCCAACAATCCACCCTTGTAGCACTCAAAACTCGATCCAAGCCTAATTTCTCCCAACCTTTCCAAAACACCTGACCATTTAAAGGTGGATTAAGTTACCCTTTTTAGGGTTACACAACATATGCCAAAACCAATGGTAACTCTTTTGGACCAACATGAACTTTCAATACACCTCCCTCACTCTAGGCTTCACAATTAGGCCTAATTTCCAAAGGAACCCCCTCACAAATTCACCTCCAAACCAAGGAAACTTGAAATAGTCTTAGGGATGCTCACCAAACCCAAGATTATCCCATTTTAAGAGCCCCGAGAACTTTTTCTATTCCTCTACTCACAAACCCTCCTAAACCTTCACAAAAACAAGGGTTTTAAAGAAACTCATAACTCCAAACCTCCCTCAATCCTTCCAAAGGTCCAAACACCCCACAATACCTCTAACCTAACTTAAAAGACACTCACAATCCCATTCCTTTTATTATTTCTCATATTCACTACTTGAGTTCCTTACTTTCATGGTGGAAACACCCCTGAACAGCATTAGAACTTCACACCCCACTGAGTTTATTCATTCTCTCAGCCTCCAAAGTATTCACACACCAAAATAATCATGGTACAATCCAATCCACTAAGCCATAGGGTCAGAATAGTAGGTGGATTGGCTAATGTGTCATGGTGTTGCCCTCAAAACCCCTAACATAGAAAATAGAGCAGTAACCAAGTTTGTTGATCCCACACACACCAACGGTGGATTTAAACCTTCTTAAGAGATGAAAAGAGATTAAACACATATGCAATCAAGTATCCAAAGCCTCAAGTCATGATAGACTTGTACGGGCATGTGCAAGGCAAAGAAAATTCAGGAAAATAAAGAAAACCAATGATTAGCATTTTCAAAAGTATATTTTCTTATTAGAAACTAAACAAAATCAACCCTCAACTCGGGGTGTTATAGCAATATATCTTGATACCACCTTCCAACTACCCCTTGAGCCGATCAACCACCATAACCACCCTTTTTTAGACTTCTAAGATGGCAATTTGCCAATTTTGCTCTTAATTACCATTCATTCACAACTTGATTTTGCAAATACCACCTAATTGGCCTATTAAGCCTTTTAAATACAATTGCAAGGTATTTCCATAACATATAGAGATATAGCAAGCAAATACAATAAATATTTTAACTAATGAATTGTAAAAAATGGATTTTTGTAGTTTATATTCATGTCGTTGATTACTTGCATTGCACATCTTTCAAAGTCAAATCATTACTTCACTTTGCATAACTAATAAGTAGATGTTGATAGATGCCGAAAATTTAATTACAATATAGTTTGTACAAATTCAACCTAAGCAGTTATGCAATTTCTTCACATTGCATAATTAATAACTAGGAGCAGTTGCCAATTGCATTTTCTTATCATGGCATTCTATGAGACCAAATTTCTTTGAGATATTTTTTCAAATAGTTCCCTGCCTTGTCTATGTTACCACATTTTTCATACATGTCTACCAAAGCATCTTCTCAAATAGTTCATTGCCTTGTTGCTATGGCTAAAATCCTAAAACAAGTGATTTTGAACAAGCTATGGATGGTTCAAAAAAAAAAAAAAAGGCATAATAGTAACCAATAGCATAAACAAGGCAGTGAACTGTTTGAAAAAATGCATCAAAAAAATTGGTTTGAAATGATAAATTTAGTTGTGCTTTCATTCCTCTTTAACATTGTATATCTGCTCCTTTTGGTTTTCTATTTGTGTTATGGTAGACCAATGTTCAAGCCCTATGTACAATCTGAATTGGTATTTATTTTTTTGGTCATAGCAACAAAAATATTTTGGGGAATAAATCGGCAAACCAAAAGTATAAGATTTTTTGAAAAAATTGGGAAAAAAATCGAGAAAAAATCGGATTTAAAAAAAACGTAAAAAATTGTATAACAAGGGATAAAAACTATCTTTTTTGAAATCGAAAGGCATTTCCATAGCATAGAGATATAGAGAGCAAATAAAATAAAGAGTTTAATTAATGAAATGTAGAAAATAGATTTTTGTAGTTTATATTCATGCATTGCACATATTTCAAACTCAAAGCATCACTTCACGTTGCATAACAAATAACTAGATGTTGATAGATGACAAAATTTCAATTACAATATATCTTTTTACAAAGTCAACCTAAGCAGTTATGCAATTACTTCACATTGCATAACTAATAACTAGGAGCAGCTGCCAATTGCTTTAGCTTGTCATGGAATTCCATGAGACCACATTTCTTTGACGCATTTTTTCAAATAGTTCATTCCCTTGTCTATGCTACGACATTTTTCAGATATGTCTACCAAAGCATTTTATCAAATAGTTCATTGCCTTGTTGCTATGGCTAAAAGCCTAAAATAGATGCTTTCAAACAAGCTATGGATGCTTGGAAAAAATCTATCAAAGCATAATAGTAAGCAATAGCATAGACAAGGCATTGAAATTTTTGAAAAAATGCCTCAAAGAAAAGAGGTCTCGTAGTGATGGAATGCCATGACAAGCCATAGATAAGGCAGTGAATTATTTGAAAAGATGCCTCAAAGAAATGTGGTCTCATGGTGATGGAATGCCATGGTGAATGCCTATGGTGATGGACTGTCATGGCATTCCATCACCATGAGAACACATTTATTTTAGGCATCTTTTCAAATAGTTCACTGCCTTGTATAAGGTATGACATTTTTCATACATAGCTAACAGAGCATTTCATCAAACAGATCACTGCCTTGTTGCTATGGCTAAAAGCCTAAAACGGGTGCTTTCAAACAAGCTATGGATGCTTGGAAAAAATCTATCAAAGCATAATAGTAAGCAATAGCATAGACAAGGTAGTGAATTGTTTGAAAAAATGCCTCAAAGAAATGTGGTTTCATGGTGATGGAAGGCCATGACAAGCCATAGACAAGGCAGCGAACTGTTCGAAAAAATATCTCAAATAAATGCGGTCTCATGGTGATGGAATGCAATGACAATAATCACCATGAGACCGCATTTCTTTTAGGCATTTTTTCAAACAATTCACTGCTTTGTCTATGCTACCAAATTTTTCATACATGTCTACCAAAGCATTTTGTCAAACAGTTTACTGTCTTGCTGCTATGGCTAAAATCCTAAAACAAATTCTTTCGAACAATGGATGCTTGGAAAAAATCTATTGAAGAATAATAGTAAGCAATAGCATAGACAAGGCAATGAACTGCTTGAAAAAATGCCTCGAAGAAATGTGGTCTCATGGTGATGGAATGCCATGATGAATGCGTATGGCTATGGATTGTCATGGCATTCCATCACCATGAGACCACATTTCTTTGAGGCATTTTTTCAAATAGTTCATTGCCTTGTCTATGCTACGACATTTTTCATACATGTCTACCAAAGCATTTTATCAAACAATTCACTACCTTGCTCGTATAGCTAAAAGCCTAAAACAGGTGCTTTCGAACAAGCTATTGATTCTTGGAAAAATTCTATCAAAGAATAATAGTAAGCAACAAGCTATGGTCTCATTATTTTTTTTCACATGAAAATCAGCATGATTTTATTCGCGTTTTTTTGCAAGTTTTAAAACCATTTTTTGTCAATTTTTTAGTTTTTTCCAATCAAACGAGAAGTTTCTAAGCATCACGGTTTCCAAGTAATAGCATGCTGAGGTTCACATCCATTTTGCACTTTGGACCCTTAAGGGATCGATCTGGTTGAATGTAGCTCGGAGCGATTTTGCATGTTTGGGTACGAAAGAGGACCATGCCTAGCATAAACATACCTATTCGGATGCGTTGGAACAATTTGTTTGGTCACACGAGCTGCATAACGAAAGTTGCACCACTTTGCAACTTTCAACTACTTGCATTTGACAACTTTTTCCCTGAGTGAAAATTTGCCACCACAGGAAAATGCCTCTGAGATAGCGAAAACTGAGCGAGGTTATTATAGAGGGCCCAATGTGATCCCATAGGATCAGATGAGAAGTCTTTAAGCATCACGATGTCTGAGTAATAGCATGTTGAATTTTGTAACCATTTTGCACTTTGGACCTTTAAGGGATCGATCTGGTTAAATGTAGCTCGGAGCGATTCCACGTGTTTTGGGTGCAAAAGAGGACCATTCCTAGTGTAAATGTACCTACCCAGAGGTATTGAAACAATCTATTTGGTCACACAAGCTGTAGAACGAAATTTGCACCACTTTGTAACTTTCAACTACTTGCATTTGACAACTTTTCCCCGAGTGAAAATTTGCCACCATAGGAAAATGCCTCTAAGATAGAAAAAACCAAGAGAGGTTACTGTAGATGGGTCCAACATGATCTTATAGGATTAGATGAGAATTTTCTAAGCATCATGGTGTCTGAGTAATAGCATGCTGAAGTTCGCAACCATTTTGCACTTTGGACCCTTAAGGATCGATCCGATTGAACGTAGCTCGAAGCAAATCCATGTGTTTGGGTGTGAAAGAGGACCATGCTTATTGTAAAAGTACCCACCCAGATGCGTTGGAATAGTTCATTTGGTCACATGAGCTGCAGAACAAAATTTGCACCACTACTTGCATTTGACAACTTTTTCCCCGAGTGAAAATTTGCCACCACAAGAAAATGCCTTTGAGATAGCAATAACCGAGAGAGGTTATTGTAGAGGGGTGCAACGTGATCTCATAGGTTTAGACAGATATTTCATAATCACCATGGTTTATGAGTAATACCCTGTCAAATATTGTTGCCATTTTGCACTTTGCACCCTTAAGGGATCGAGTCAGTTGAACCATAGTAGTTGTTTTGTTGAATTTCATACCCTAAGGTATGTTAGAGATGACCTAGGTTGCATCAATTTCTATGAGGCATACACTGCCCCTACCTTGTCAACCCTATGGATTTGGCAAGCCAGTGAGCTCACTAGCTTGCCAATTCAGTAGGATTGACAAGGTAGGTGGTGCAAGAGCACCTAGGCACCTAGTCACAAATCTCCATGTTTAATGGTCAGAATGTGCCCTTGCATTGAAAATGTTTCAAAAAGTGAGTTTGAAAGCCTAAAAGGCAACATGAAATATTGTATCTCAATGACATAATGGATTCATTAGTTTAGTTAGTAGGAAAAGTGATACAGTTGCAAATTTGTGAGTTGCATAATGCAACAAATTTGTAATTGCAATGGTTATGTGTTTTGAAAAGTTGGTTTCTTGGTGGTTAGGGGAATTGATCAGTTATAGGAGGATGAGAAATTCTATGTAAATCCTGGAGAGGCTCGATTTGTGGTTTTTGGATTGGAGGGAAAAGAATAAAGCTTGGAAATTACTTTGTTTTCTCATAGTTTTACTGATTTTTCTGAGTTCCCTACCTGTGTACAGACCGAACAGGTCTTATATGTATTGAATTCCCTTGTGAAACATTAGATAAATTTTCTAAAAAAAATTTGGTGCCTTGGAAAGGTTTTTTTTTAAATTTAATTTGAAGATGATTTCATCTTTGTTCCATGAAGACATTGCAAAATGTGTGAAAACATGAAAAAATTGCCAAAATTGTTAAAGATGTCAAATTGGGTAAATGAAGGGATTTTGTTGTTTTTGAGTCTAGAAGTCTTAATAAGGTTTAAATAAGGTCTAAATTACCATATTCCAGGTGTCTAAAGTTATTTAGAGTCTTAAAAGTTCAATAATTGCAAAAATGCAAAATGTTGTAAATGTTGTCAAATTTGTGTTGATTTACAAAATTAGAGTCATTTAAAGGGTAATTAGGTGCAAGTTGGTTGGTTTTAAGGTGTTTATGGATTTTAAATTTTATAAGATTCCTTCTAAGGCTCTAATCAAGGTTTTTGAAGGTGTAATAAATTCACAGGATAAGAATACCACATTTTTTTGGTGTTTTTTTTGAGTTTTTTCACTATTTTTCAAAATTGTTTGATGTTGTATGGACTATACAGACCCAATCATGCTTTGAAATATTTAGAGGTTGAATTTTTATGAGTTTTATTTGATCTTAATTTGTTTTGGAGTTCTAATCTTTTGTTTTGTAAGAGAAATTCAAAAAATACAGTGTATACCCTATTTTTTCCTTTGTGAAGGGTTTGAAAGCAAAATAATGAGTTTTTAACCAATCCACCCACTATTTTCTCATGTAACTCAGTGGATTGGTGAAAAATATATTATTCTAGATTTTTCAATGCATTTTATATCAGAATAAAGCATTCTTGTGGTGATTGTGTGATGCCATATGGCTGGAAATACAAATTTTCCCTTGAAAAGTGACGATTTTGAAGTGCTTTTCAATGAAATGTCAATGAAGTTGATTTTTTAAGAATTTAAAATTTCAAGGAAGACCCTATGAAATTTTTTTGGACCATTTATTTGTTTATTGAAGCCCAGGAATGACGATTTTGACAAACCCCTTGTTTTGCATTAGAAAAGGAGGTTATTTTGAGTTGGGAGTGTTTCTAACCATATAGGTGTAAACTAGTGCTGTATTATGTGATTTTGGGCCATTTAATTTGCTTCCCCAAGGTTCCAAGGTGATTGTATAAGTTTGAATGGTACTTCCTTTGTTAAATTGATCTATTTTCCTTGATTTTCCCATGGTGAGTGTATTGGAAGTCTAAACTGGTCCAAAGGAGTTATACTTGATCTTGAAGTATGTTGTGTAAGTCCTTAATGGGTGTCTAAATCCATCATTTAATTGACAAGTATTTTGGGAAAGTTGGGTGAAAATTCTCTTGAAGCTATTTAGCATTACTTGTAGAAAGAGTGTACCTAACAAGTGGATTTGTGAAGTTCTTTTCATTTTTCTTTGGATTTTGGGTTGATCATCTTGTATTTGTCATTTTAATTTGATCTCCACCCTGGTTCTACATCACTTATTCAACTCCTCCTAAGACCTTAGACTCAAAAACAATAAAAAGTTTGCTTTCACCCATCTTGACATGGACTGACCATTTATTACATTGTATCATATTTTAACATATTTTGCAACTTCCTCATTGCATAATATTCAAAATACCTTACTAATATGCCTTTCTATAATTATATTAAACATTATTTCATTCTTACTAATAAATCCACACATTTTTCCTTGAAGACAACTTTAAATGTAAACCATGAAGCATTACAACTAATTTTAAATGTAATATACACATTTAATTGAGTCGTATATTAAGGAATATACACATTTGTTTCTATTAATTTCTCATAATTTTAGTATATCAAAAAATACACTAATTCAATGACATATATTACAATAGTGATGGAAGAACATCTTGAAAATCTTCCCATTTGTCAGTACTTGTAGCAATACATGCAGGGAAATAATCCTCCCATTTCCAGCACAGATCATGAAATATATTGTACTTGAGAAGAAACAAAAGGAGTTTCTGCCCAGTTTCATTTTTCCATTCCACCTCAGCTAGCCCAACTATTTGCATTCCAAAAAACCTGTAAAAGCCTCTCAATCTTAGACATAGACTCACATAAAAATCATTAAAAGAGAAATAACTAAATAATGTCAGTCATACCGCTGACAAGACCTACTATCACCTTCATGCATGCTAGATAAGGAGGTCGATTGAAGGTCCTAAAATGGTGGTGTTCCCCTTCGCTACTTTATCATCTCTCGATGACCCTACGTATAAATTTCAAATATATCATTGAGAGGCTTAACATAAAACATGTAGCATATAAGAATCCGATAAATCTAGGAGATGGAAAAGAAAGAGAAAATTGACAACCAGAAAATGCACCAGCAACCGATGTTTCTCATACCACTAAACACTTGCACCACCAACCGATGTTTTTATTTTCTTATATACTTTGACAAACTTCAGTATTACCTACAGTCACAATCAGAAAAGGATCAATGGCAGTCGTAAATGCATACGACATCAAAGAGTAATGGTGAAAAATCCTTATTGCAAGGTGTTGGTCCAAAAGAGTGATCAATTACATGACTTTACAAATTCAATGTGCACACTTACAAATCAATCTAGTGAACCATCTGGGTCTGATCTACTCTTTATTGTGTCAAGTATTGCCTCGTGGTCAGACTCACGCACTTTCCACAATTTCTTGTTCACAAGTCTGCCCTTATATTTGATCAAATGAATGTTGGTGGCGACGACAAGGTTCGAATAGTGAAGAATTTTTCGATGCGTGTCGAAGTCCTCAAACAACCAAACTGCAACATTCTTAACTGGATACCTTTGAAGCCATGTTCCAGTAACAACCACTAAACCTGTAGGATATTCTATATTTTCTCCATCTATAACTGGGGACTCCAATTTCTTTTTGGCCTCGATATAATGGCACAGGTAATAATTTGTACCCTCTTCATTGTCTTCATCTGCAATCACCGCATAAACATGCCCTACATTGATATGTTCATCTTGTTAGATTTATTTATTGAGCAACATAATAAAACTTGTAGCATATATTACCTAGTTCTAGTAGGTCCAATACATGATCAAATTCAATGGATGATTGCATCTCCATGATTTGTAGAGTCATCGGAAGCTGATAAGTGTCAAGTGGGGTTAGACTTCTTACAGACCATTCGTCAACCCACTCTATTGACTCGAAATCATTCCATGCTTGAAGTTTACATGCATAACAAAAGCATGCCATCTTCCTTGTATGGATAGTCCATGTACCTGCATTGGAGCTTCTAAAAGAGTTTAGCTCGCTCGATCCTATTAGTGTACAAAAATCCTCATATTTTGCAATGTTGGTATCATCTACTAAATGAAAAAATCTATGAACTAAAGAATTACCTTCACTACCTGGACCCATTGCACCATTGCACCACTGGACAATTGATCTTGCATCTATCAACTTTACAATGTTTGTGTACTTAACTCTTTTCGTGCTAGGGCTCTTTTGATACGTGCACTTGCTCCATCATGCTCCCCCTTTCCATGCCCGGCCTCTGAGAAGTTCCACATATGTTGAAAACCACTAATCCTATGCATCCTGCTCAACCAGTAAAAAAATTTGGCGTTCTTGAATTGTGATGTACAATTATTTGACCATATGATATGTTGACTAAATGATATGCCCTTGCCAGCCAGATCAGCATAGAACATATGAAAGAAACCTTGAACAAACTTTGTAGAATGTGTGTGATCATCACTAATGTAAAAGTGATACTCCTTCAATAATTTCCTATTTTCCTTTGTATTATCATTTGCATGAATGAATGCTATATGCACAAATATAGAAACTTGCACGAAGTTGTAGTACTGTGATTGCACCTCATTTTGTGGTTTTAGTGTGTAGTTCTTAGCAAAGTCAACAACTGAAACGATATAACGAAGTAGAAATGTGTCCTTGCATAACTTGAACTATGATTCCAACCATTGTGCTATGTGTGTATGTGTTGCATAATCATAGACCATCTAATCACAAAAAATTCCCATAAACTGATACACTAGAATCTTATCACTGACCAATTCACACTTCTTTGCTTCTTTCCCATCTTTTAGACTATATGCCATTGTCTTATATTTTCCAAATTCCACAATTTTGTCTCCAATTGTGTGTGTACTAGCCATGTGTTGGAAAATTGGAAAATGTTGCATGCCACCACAATGATCACATGTGCCATCCAAACATGATTTTTTGTAAAAAAATTGACCATCCTCTCTTTCACATAAAATGGAAGACAAAATTTTCCTTGACAATCTAGGTGGAGGCATTATGTTACATTCTTGCAAAACATTTTCAGTATGCATATCTACACATATACGTTGATAAACATCATAATGGTTAGAAAACTCAATATGAACCCTACAACAACAAGTAGTGCGTGTGTGATTTATTTTGACATAAAAAGGCTTTAGCATTTCAAAATACCTTTGAGATATTTTAATTTCAGGAAACATTTGTACAAAATCAACAAAAAATTGGGTTTGAGTGGTATCCAAATAATATATTTGATGTGGCTCATGGTTTTTACTACCAATTCTCCTTCTTACAACATCTCTTTGATTAGGAGAGGTCCTTGTGTTATCCTTCCGATAATTCACAATTAAAGATCTCAAGCCTTGAGCAATTCTTGTGTCTTTCCATGGCACTCTACCCAAAAATTCCCATAACACATTGCTATTTGGATCCTCCACTCTTTCACGCCTTCCTTTGGCTCTCATTAGAGATGATCTACTTATTTTAAAAGACTTACTCGCCTTTGTAAGGTTCATCTTGTTCCTTTTTTGAATGCTTAATAGTGTTGTTGTCATCACACATTGTGTGGCACAACTATCCTTCGTGCGTGAGGTGGAACCCACGCTCTCGTATGCACTCATCAAGTTCTTTACAATAGAATTTTCACTTGAGTCATTCAAAACTCTTAGCCCAAGAGCCTTCATGGTGGGCCTAAATTTGAGTTGCCTCATCATTTCAACAAATAGTTGGCATCTTCAACCCTCACTTAGCTTCGCAAAAAACAAAATCCATATCCTTTGTGCATAACTTTGACATGTACGTTTTGGAATCTTATTAGGCATCCATTTCAAAACATTGGAATCAATATCAATCAAAAATGTAGGTTTTCTATGCAAAACTCTAGGAGGAGTTCTCAAATGTAAATTTATGTCAGTATTGGGAAGGTCAACAACATCGGGGATAGATCATGTACCTTCAATTGGAGGTGCAATTGATGACATATCTTGAGATTGACATGTAAACGATGTTGTACCTCCAACTTGAGATGTCATTTGTGGAGTGCCTTCAAATAGAGATGTGTTTGTTGATGTACTTTCAAAATGCAATTTTTTTGATGGTGTGTCTTCAATTGGAGATGTGATTTTCGATGTACCTAGAAAACCACATGTTGTTGTCAATATGTCTTCAACTGGAGATGTGCATTGAGCTTCACCTATGGTTGATGATGTGCCAAAAAATTTTGTATCCATTCCTATCCTTCCACAAACTTTCCTCATCCGTTCCCTTTGTTTTTCCAATTTGACATCTCTCTTAGATTGCACGGGAATTTGTGGTTGTATGGGTTGCAATTCCTTTGCTTCACGAGCTACATTTTTTTATTCTCTTCTCCTTGCATTTTTAGTTGTACGTTCTTTTGGTGTTAGAGGCTTCGGTCATTTCCTTGGCATGACCTTCAATGCTACATGTTCACAAACACACATAGAAAAAAAGTAAGTAGTGCATTTTACAAAAATATTGATATCATTGATTACATTGCATTAAATATGAAACACACCAAAGCATTTTATGAAAGAAGGCAGCAAGCTATTTGGAATTATCAAACATGTCTATGCTACACAATATTTTTCATACATGATGGAGTTAGATGTCTGTAGGGTTAGATATTAGAGTAGGGATTTTGAGTGTGTTTGAAGAGTTGACAAAGTACCTAGAGGTTGATGTAGTACATGTAGGGATCCACAATGAACTTGTTCAAAGATTTACAGGAAGGCTCTAATAGACTTACACACAACTTGATCACTTAACTTACCAAGAAACACCTTTTTTGATGTAGAGAGGGGTGGAAACCATTCAATACAGTAAATCAATGAGAATCAGTCAGATTCCAAAGCAAAACCAAATGTTCAACTGAAAATCCCAACTTCTACCAAGCTTTCCCTTGTAGCATAGGTAACTCAGTTCAAGGGCCTTTTCACCAAGATTTTCCAAAACACTTAAAAAACTCAGGGATGATTAAGATACCCATTTGCAATTCATAAAATATAGGTAAACCCCAGCATCAACTCCTTTGGACCAACATTGACTTCCAATAGACCCACCTTGGAAAAGGCTATTCAATTGGCCTAATTTACAAAGAGAGTACCTTTTAAACAGTACATCTTCACTCAAAATCCTCAAAAAGAAGTATTTTATGTGTCAAAACCTCCAATTTCCTGATTTGTTTCTAGGTCCAAGACCTCTAGACCCCTAATACACCAAACCCTCAATTTCAAGAAAAATATTTGGGGTTTTAATGAAAATCCTATCTCTCGGACCTGCCAGACCCATACAAAGCACCAAACACACTTACTAGACCCTACACATGGTGAATAATGCATTACATGGACAGTCCTTCCCACATTTTGTCAAAACACCACTTGAAGCCCTAATTTTCACCATGAAAAGACCCTACTACAGTTGTAGAATATCATCCCAAACACCCAACCTTGACCCCACAAAATTCTAAATAGGTTAGCCATGTATTTTAAAAGTTAGAGGACCCATTCCACAAGTTACAATAGGCAAAAAAAGTGTAATGGGTCGAACTACATAATGAAACCCCTCAATCCAAGAACACTGTGAAAGTAGGTAGCAGCGGTAAAAACAATATAACTTTTGCTATACAAAGAGTTAGAACCTATAAATAGATGAAAATGAAATCTAATTCATTAATATACAACATCCAACCAGTTTCATATAATCTTAGAGTCCGTAGAGGTCGTACAACAACAAGAAAAGTGAGAGAAACCAGTAAATTTCTAGAAAATAACGTTCTTCTTGATTAAAAAATGGGGTACAAATCAACCAACAACCTTTCCTTTGAGGCATTGAAGGTTGTTAAACATATTTTTATTTCATTCCAACTCCCTCGAACTCTGCAACTTTTGCATCTTTTAGCAACTTTTCCAACCACATTTAGCCAAATTGCAAGCTATGACACAACTGAACTCCCTTAGCTCCAAATACATTATAAAATGGTCTAATTGACCTTACTGAACACAATATACTCAACATTAAATAAAATCCTAGCATTTGACCATGCTCACTAAAAGATGACATTTTTGACAAAATTGAGCTTACAAGGTGCTCCTGCACCAGAGGCCTGGAACGTTGATTTTGAAGTTGTGGACCTTTTGACTAGCATTATTGAACTTGAACTTTATAAAGGTTCTGATGAAAAATTCATGGATTAGATTTTCTAGTAATATTGAGTTTATTTCATTCTGTTAGGAGTGACTATTGTATGAATACAATATTTCGAGCAATAGACATGCATATGGTGGGTTTTGTTAAAATCTTCCAAAGGTTTAGAATGGTAGTCATATTGAAAATCATAGCTTGTTATTTATGGATGATCTTTGTTTTTTTTTAGATGTGAATTGGTCAGTTCAGCTTTGAATTGAGGTTTTTGAGATTGAAGATTGTTTGAAATTGATCTAATTAAATGATTGTTGAAGGTTTTGTCTCCCAGCTCTGCATCACTGACCTAGGGTATAAGTTGTTGCCACCTAAATGAAAACTAGAGACTCTTGTGTTTATTTTTCTCAAAACAAAATTTTTTATTGTCAACGAAGTCATGAAGAATATGAATTCAAATAAGGGTTTTTGATGCTATATCTTATAATTATTCACTATTTCTTTGGCAACGAGGTAACTTAGAAAGACAATAAGCATTCTCAATTGCACAAAATTTCCCATTTTTTTATTTATTAGTGTAGACATACGAAATTAACATTATTAATTAAACGTCACATTTAATCATTCTCCCCTCTTTAATTAATTAAATCAAATTAATTAATTAATCTCCTATAGTTCCTAATTTAATTAAATCACTCATATTCATTTTTTCTCATTTGATTCAATAAATCAAAATGATTTAAATCAAATGTCACCTCCTAATATCATCCAAGTTAACTAATCTAGATTAATTAACTTCTAATCATAATCAGTCATTCTCTAGCTTTTGACTCAACTAGAGTAAAATCTAAACTCTTAACTAACCCACCCACTTGCACAATAAATCACGTTATTTGATTTATTAAAACACCCATTTTCCCTCACAAGGGCATATTCCTCATTAACTCTCATATTTTACTTTTTGGACAAAGACAATTCCCCCAAAAAACCCTCAACCACATGCATTTATTGCCTTTTTTCAAATTTGAATGGGCACATTGGCCAAAACTTGCACAAGCATGGGCCAATCCCATTGTGACAAGTGGCTCTCTCCTATTGGATGGGATTTAGTCCCACATTTCCTAATCTTGGCTTCTCCTCTCTCAACTTCTCCTATAAATGCAATGCATTTTCTCTCATTTCAGGATCTACAAATCCACATTTGAAAGCATCTCCACTAGAGGCAACTTGAGCTCAAGAGCATCTCATTGTATATCTCATTAGCTTGGAAAGGGTTGGGAAAGGGCTCTTTTACACATCCAAAGGGCACCAATCCATCATAGAATAGGTTACATTTCATGTCTTCTTTGCATGCGTGTTTTGGTTTTATGATTTGTCTTGAAGAATGTCATGTTATTCTATGGAGATGTTGACGATTTGATTTGTTTAGAATGCTAACCATACTAAGATGTGTGTGTGTTTTTTGAAGGTTTTCTAACCATTTGCAGGTTTTCACCATCTACAAAATGGCTCTAGAAGGAGGGCCCCTGCAGCCTAATGCATTCCATTTCTCTTTTTCTTGTATTTGAAAATCGTTACTTTGTTCTATTTTAGACTAATCTTGTTATGTTTTCTATCTTATTACAGTGGATGTGAAGCTTTTTATTTTCTTTTTGAGAAAATATTTGAGACTGTTGTAATATCAAAATCCCAATGGCATCCATTAGTGATCTCTATTTTGCACGCAAGCTATTCACATCTTTAACCTCCAAGTGTTAAAAATCCATTTCATCAGTATTAAATCTGCACACCAGTCATGTCATTCGGGTTGTAGGCTATCATTTCTCTCGTGAATATTATTGTTATCAAGTGTTGGCATGCCATTTAGGTACATTGTTTGGTTTGAAAAAAAAAAGAGCTTGTTGTCTTTCATGTGCCTGAGTCTTTTATTTACGATCATGGACTTCGAAACCAGTGAGTATTGTGTGTGTTGCAATGAATCAAGTGTATGAAATTTGTGAGTAGTTTTAAATACCAAATCAAACGGTATTTCATGGGTATGAAATTGGTGTCTAAAAATAGATTAGAAAGTGTTCACGTTCATACAAGCTTGGATAACAATAAGATATTACATCACTCTATTGGTTAATGAGATAAAGGCTTTTGTCATTTAGTATCGATGTTCTTAGTTATCAACAGCTTTGTTTTCTTTGATTATTAAATATGCTTTTATTGGTAGTATTGTGTTGACAATAAACTAGAATGACTTAGGATCTGACTGGTACAAACTTAAAATAACACTAGCAAAGCTTAGCTTTGTTCTTAGTGCAGGAAGGGAAGGTGCGTGCAAAGTGGGCTCGGTAGAGTGCTCAGTCCTAAAAGTTTATTGGCCGCACAGAAAGAAAAGAAGGAAGTAGGGCATCTATTAAAAAATTTATGACTATAAATAATATTTTGTTCTTTTTTTAGGTTCATATTTTGGTTTCCCTTTTATTAGCGTGTGGTGCATGTGTATAAGCTCCTCTCCACTATAATTTTCCACTCAGAGTCGTTCTCCCACATTATGGCAGCCATCAAATCCCAGGCCTAAAAGAAAATAAACAAAAACAATGGTAGGGATAGGACCAACAGCGCAATTTACATGATGGACTATAGATTTTCCATAACCCAACTCGGCTTTTATGCATTAAGGGATAGCAGTTCCAATTTGTACCATTAGCATGTGTTGTATGAGTGGAGGTCATTCTAAAAGAAAAAATTGGTGGCAATGATGGCCCTTTTCTTGTCTATTGATGATATATTTTATTGTAGTAGTGTAGTAGCTGAGACTAAAGCAATACGGTGCCTTCCACAGTGGTCACATTTATTCCTATAGCCTATTTTATTCCACAGTTTCTAACATCTTTTCAACACTTCAATTTTTCACATGACTCACAATAATGGTAGTCGTTGTACAACTCGCGTGCCTTATCTATATTTATACATGTTTGTAGATTTCGGCATTACACCTGCCACTATCAAGTCTTATCAAGATCTATTTTTGTGTACTCATTGCCTATCAAATCTAGTATCAGTCTGTTTGATAATTTTTTAACTCTTTGTTGGAGCTGTCATCGATTGGGAAAGAAGGATAATCAAACTACTAATGATTGTTTTCTTTTTGCAAGATTAGTGATCCAGCTTAGTGCAAGTATCGAGCAACATTATTGAGCGGTTTGACATTAATTGCTAAAACAGTTTCATGATACAATAAACTAGTTTGCAACACTCCTCTGTTCTTTCTTTTCCCTCAAAATTTATGAGGCGCGTAGTTATTAATAATGCATTTATTCCACAAATTGTATGAATCACGCCTTTAGAACTAAGGACCTACTACCCTACTAACATGTATTTATGAATCGGATTTTGTGGTCTTTAGCTGATGCATATCATATCTTTGTTGGCACCAAAGTAAATCCTACTTGACTACATTTAAGCTATGCACCGAACACTTTGTCAAAAAAAAATTGTTTTGAGATTCGTTTCTTCATTTCTAAGTTCTCTTAGAGCCTGTTATCATTATAACTAGCAGCTTGGTTGGTTCCCCATTACCAATGCAAAGTTTCCTACGTAGAGCTTCAATGGTTTATGAGTTAAAAACTTGTCCTCTTCTTTTTTTTGAAATCAATTCTCTTACTTCTTTTTGGTGATTTGGACAAGTTACTTCATAGAATTTACTTCGAGAATGATGATTTGGCTGCTCATCTATTTCCATCTGCTTTTTTTTAACTATGTAAAATAAAAAGGATGGATCTTGGTAAAATACCTCTGGTCAAAGTGAAGAATATGCACTGCATTAAAAAAATAATAATAGAAGTTCTTCAATCCCAAGTACAATTATGAGTTCACCTTTATGATGGGAGTCAGATTTGTTTTGATAGTTCATGGGTATGGTAGACATGAGTGTTGTCATTTTGATGGCATATGAGTAAGAGTGTTGGGAGAGAAATTAAGGAAGTATGTTAGCATTGCTAATGGCAAGACAATGAGTTTACATGGATGGCCAAAATCAAATCAGTCTCTAAACAATGAAAGCTTTGTAGTAGGGTTGACCAATTTGTGATATCTATTCCATTCAAGTATATTAAACAGTTCTAAATAGAGTGTGCTATTATTCATTGAAATTTGGTTGAAATCTCTCTATGGTTAATGCTTCTTTTGAAAAGTTAGATTACGACACCCACATTTCATCCTCTTTAAAGGAATGGTTTTGTTTTCATTTCTTTCTTGAAGAATTTGTCGTAGTATGTGGCTTTATATAATGGATATGTAAAATATTGAAATCAATTGTCCTTTTATGAAACACATGCAAAATTCAAACTGTATTAACATTTACTATTGAGCTAATCCCAACATACCTTTTATTTGTTTGCAGGGAAATAGATTTTGTTTGGACAAATATTTTACAACATTGAAGCATAAGAAAAAATCTTTGAAGAAACTTGGAGATAGAGAGAAATTGAGCATTAAATTTTGAATGGATAAACCATTTTTTAATGCTTAGGGCTCCAATTCATGCTTTAGTTTTATGTTTTGAACCAACTCACATTTTGATTTGGGCTTAAAATCAATCACTGATTTGATCTTTTCAAAGTTGGTTAAAAAGAACCTTAGACATTTACTAGATTTTGATTTGGGCTAAAATTGGACAAGGCAAATTTCACATCTCATTTGGTGCTTTTAAAATGAACTCACCATTGCTTTGAGGTATAAAATGAACAAGTGCCTTTCATGTTTTACAATCTTTTTCACAAATTAATATCATTAAAATGCATATGCGCTTCTCTCACGCTTCACAACGATCTTGAGAATCAAAAGCATTTTGGCGATATGAACTTGTCAAAAAGATTGCCTTCACACTTCAATTTGGGAACTTAAAATTGAACAAACTTGTCTAGTGTGAGAAAAAGGCATTGCGAGTGTTCTCTCTTTGTTCATGCAAACAAAGATGATCGAACTACGAATGCACTTACTCACTATTGTGTACCTTTAGAGAGCTTGCCTTGGTGGGAAAAAGTACTCACCCCAAGGGAACAACTCAAACCGGTAATGAGCTAAACGCCAAGCTATTCCCAACCGGTATACAAATTCGAATGCTAAGGAAAGTTCATCATTACAGGAGCTCCTACGGACAAGCAAGTGATACTCTTTATATGTTTTGATCTTGCCTCTCGTGTGGCCTCCTGAACCGGTACCCTGATTACGAACCCTTTGTTTAGAAAAGGCCAAAACCTTATCTATTTTGTTGGTGCAAAAGGTCATGTCCTTTGAAGCCGACCCACGTTATACATGCGGTTTTTTTGTAGAGATGGAAAGTATGCCATGGGAGATTCATGGGTACTAATGCTTGGCTAACCCAAGATGTGTGTGTCGTGGAGGGGAGCCAGTGTGGTCAAGCATTTAGCCATTCGCACAAAATATGTGCAGTCGGATTCGTCCAAGTGGGAACCCAACATAATTTTGTCTCATCATCCTAGGGTTGTACATGTGCTTGGAATCAAAAACACTTTGCTTGGATTCAAAACATTTGCAAAACGAACATTCACAAGACCTCCCAAATTTCAAACCCCTTAAGGAAAAAAATACCTTTGACGAATTTAAGCACTCTTGCTTTCCCTAGGGATCATATCCTTAGAGGTTTCTAAGTTCTTGGATTCTATCATCATTTGTTTTCAACAGGGTTAAACATAGGAAACTTTTGCCCTATTTTCCTTGATTTCCACATAATGGACTTTGTGGGATGAAAACGAAAGTGGGACATTAGACATACAGTTTGAAAGATAATCAATCAAGTGCTTTTGGTAAAAAGAATACACTAAGACAAGATAAAAAGACAAATTGGATTACACATGTGTTTTCTAAAAATGATTGGTTTACAACTTTTACAAAAAAGCTTCAAGAAACAATCCTAAGTTGTATGCATTCTATTATCAACAGAATCCCAAACTTTTTGAAAGGTTTGCTTTCCTCCCATAGGAAATATAGCGTTTTCTTCAACACCGAGGTCTTGTAAGAATAAGTGTTATCTAGATCAAGTCTAGGATCAAATTCAATCACTTTCATCCATCTCTCAACCATCAAAATCAGTCAAAAATCACCTCACCAACAACTCTTGGAAACTTTGTAAACATCTTTTAAGCTAAACATTTAGGTGAAATCAAAACCACTTTGTTTGACTTAACACACCTAGTCAAACCATCATCTTATACATGATTTTTCTCTAGGATAACACAACTTCCTAGGGTTTACGAGTTCATCTTGTTTGGCTTAACACACTTAGCCAAATTATCAAATCAACACCTCGTTTGACTTAACACACTTAGTCAAACCATCCTTTTATGTAAAAATCCACTCTAGGATAACACAACTTCCTAGGGTTTACAAGTGCATTTATCACATTTTGTTTGACTTAACACATTTAGTCAAACTATCAATTCAATCACGATCAATCAAAGTCCTAAAAAATTTAGCATTTCCTTCAAAGTTTCTTTAAGAGTTCCATTCATCTGTGTCACTCATCTTTCATTTATCTCATCCTCGTCATCACTTTGATCCTTCAATTATCCTAGTTCTTCGCTTCTTTGAACCTAAGGTTTAGACCGATCTAAAGAATTAGAGGTTCATCTCTTACATTCTTGAAAATTGATCTTCATTTTATGGTTCAAACAAGATCACAACACAAGAGGAACATGGAATTTAAACTCAATTCATACATCAAGAGCAATTCGAGTCAACCAAACTATCCAAGTCTCACAATGCCAATTGATTATCAAAACTCACATTTATGCAATTCAAACATGGCACATTATCTCCTCCAAATTTCAACGATACGAATGTGAGTATGCCCAATCTAAAGTTTGGAACACCTTTCCCAATGATAGATTTAAATCCAAGTCCAAATCTAAAAATCTATCAACCAAACACTCAATGCATGAGTTTTCCAAACAACATTATCCCACCAAATCCATACATGCCAAATACAAGTTTGTTGAAAATGAAAATTTCTAGTCCACACTTGGTGAACTTTGGGATAGATATGCTTGCAAATCCCCCTAATGTTGTTCAAAATCCTAGCAATATATTAGCAACTCCATATGTTGATTCAAGTCAAGGTAACACCATGCAAAATCAAAGTTACCTAAATCAAAGCAATATGATTCTCAACCACAACAATGTTCAAAGTCAACCTATAAATCAAAACATTATACCAAATCATCTCATTTTGCCATCAATATCGCAACAGCACGTGGCAACCATCCAAGCAATCCCAACAAACAACACCACCCCCAACCCACCACCATCGCCGCCGCCAAAACACAACACGACCAATTCATTCTCCATCATGTTGCAAGCCGCACAACAAGTTTCCCACCAAAAGTCACTCCAAGCCCAACAAACCGCACAAGTTGCGCAAGCGGGACAAGCAATCCAACAAGCACATGCTTAAGCACGAGCACAATTCCAAGCTCAGCAGGCACAAGCGCAAGAACAATACCAAGCACAACAAGAAGTGTATCAAAAAGCCTTGCAAGACTACCAATTACAGCAGCAATACGACCAACAACAAGCGTTGTTTGCGCAACAACAGCAACACGACCAACAACAAGCATTGTTGGCTCAGCAGCAAACACATACATTACTCACTCAACAAAGCTTGCAACAGATTCCCACCATAATTGTTGAAATCTAAAATCAAGATCAATCTATCAATAAGCACCTTGAAGATGTTTCCACCTCAACCAACGATCAAATCAACATACACCAAGAGCTACTTTTCAATCACGATCAAAATCCACCAAAAATACCCAACAATGATCAAATTCAAGAAATGTCAACATCACTTGATCCTATGGTTGAAGACATTGGTAATCTCTCTTCCACAATTGTTGAAAACAATGTTCAAGATCTTGAAGATGCTTCTACCTCATCCAATGATCAACTCAACATTCATCAAGAACCACTTTTAATGATCTATTTCAAGGAGTGTTGGAATTGTTTGATCCCATTGAAATAATCTACGATCCATCGACCAATGATCATATTGAAAATGTCTCTACATCACCTTATGAGTTAGAGGGCATATCTCAAGAACGTATTCCAAAGCATGATCAAAATCTTCCATCAAGGTCTAGCAATGGCCCTTCCAAAGACATATTGACATCCTTTGACCTCATGGTTACAGATATTGAAGGAATCCCTAGCTCAACATTTGATCCAAATCCACTCAAAGACCAAAAGTATATTGAGCCACTTTCCATGCCTAAGAACGATGTCCAAGAACCCACTATAAGAAATCCATCCTTTGAAATCGACCCATGTCAAGAACTTGATCCAAAACATGTCGAAAGTAATTCTAGAATTATTCAAGATCAAGAATTTGTATATCCAAGATACTACAATGATCTAATGGGCACTCTCTTATCTATACAAGATGCTGCAAATGATGATCATATCCATATAGCACATACTCCTCCATCTACCCATGAGATTCTTTCTTTGGATGGACACGTAGATGATCTTCATTCAAAACAAGAGTCTCATACTCTTGATATCATTACTAAGGAAAAAGAGTATCCTACTCATAACATTTGTACACACGACCAAAATATGGAAAATTCTTGAGACATAGTAGAAACAAATCATGAAGAAGGCTTCTATAGAATTTTTCAATCAAAAAAATCATACAAAAGCATATCAAGAATGAACCAAGAGAAATAATTTTACAGTGAATCTTTAACATCACTTGAAGAAGAAACTAAATTTGATATTTCACAAGGTCAAGCTAAAAATATCAATCAGGCATTCATCCCACATATGGAGGATCCTATCACTTATAAAGTTGGATCACTCACCTTTGTAAGGGAAAATTATCTTATCAATAAGGAAGTTTTCACTTTTGAAGATCCACCACAGAGCAGAGAAGGATTAGCACCTTGTTTCCAAGGTAAATCATATCCTATGGCAAATAAATTTTTTGAGTAGATGAATTATCAGGGCAAAGGATTAGGCCTACATGAACAAGGTATCCTGGAACCAGTGCAGATTCTTGGAAATCCTAAGCATCAAGGCCCTGGTTATTCGACAATCAAGGGATCTCAACATATATGTAATATTTCCACAAAACTGGGGGCAACTTCGTCTCAAGCAAACGTCAACATAGGGAGCACAACGGATCCTTATGATGAAACCGATGCCAATACTACAACCTGCCATGTCACGAATCTTCATCCACCCATCACCCCATCCACGAATTGGGACCAAAAACAAAAGAAAGATTTGAATCAAAACACAAATATTTCTATCAAAGAAAAAGAAGTAGCAAAGTGTGAAGGAAAAATTAAATACATATGGATACCAAAGAATACAAAGAAAAATTATCCCTCTCAAACTCCATTAGTCGAAGAAACTATGGGGCAAAATAAAAAAGGGGCAAGTATCCATCAAAGATGTCCACAAAGGAAAAATAAAGCTTCTCAAGCAACATACAAAGTGTATCAGGCTGTTGGTCCTAATTCCATGCACACTTTTGTATCCACCCATTATTGCTCGTCTTCCCAAGTTTGGAGAGTCAAAGGTTCCAAACCATCAACCAATCCATCTTGTACTCTTAAAAAAACTTCATCCACACCACGCATGATATCCAATTCTCACATTGACCATGTATTGGCAGCAACCCTTCATCATAAGGATTCAAAAGGCACTCTACTGAGATGTGCGCACAAAGACAAAGTTGACTTCGGTATCAGCAAAGCAAAACAAATTTCTCAAAATTTTCTTTCAAGTGCATGTATCTTGGCAAAGCAACTTCTTCAAGCAGGATATCGATGGCATATTATGATAGAAACATCAACATCAACAGTACCAGGTGATTCAACATCAGCTTAAAATCTCTTAGAAAATACAAAAAAATCAAAAAAATGTCCTGAAAAAATGGTCACCTTGATGAAAACCTGGCAAACAGGCATCTTGGCGACAACAAAAAAAATCAAAAAATACAAAAAATAGGAAAAAAATCAGAAAAAGGATTGAAAACAGTAAAGAGAAAAATCGTCCTCTAGCGAAAACCATTTCGGTGGCACTTTGGACAGGTACCATGATGAAAACCTGGCAAACAAGCATCATGTGTAGAATCAAGCATCTTATTGCATCCATAATAAAGCCGACATTCCATTCATATCATTTTTTTATCCAAGAACCACTTATCCAATCCATTTTCATATATTTGCATCCATCTTCCACCTTATCTAGATCTTGATGAAGGTTTGGTAAATGCTTTACACTCGCTTATGGTAGTCATCTTGACATGGGTCATTTCATTGATCCCATCCTACCAAATTTTATCTAAGACTTGAAGCATTATCCGAATGAGAATCCTCTATTTGAACACCCTTATCTTTTCACAAGATAATCGATTTCCATCCTTTTGCAAGCTTACTGTATCTATCCGCCTATACCGATCCAGGAAACCACCCATGGCCATTCAAACATTGCTAGACACTAGGGGCGGATATTTGCATCTTTCTTCGAGAATAAATCTTGATATATATCATCCAACTTATCTGGTAATTTAAGCATTGTCAAACGTGAAATCAAATTGGCCAAAGAATTTGTGAGCCAAAAATCTAAATTACTAGCCCATGGCATATTTTGACAGGAAGATATTCCTTACCAAGTTTTATCTTTCATTGAACATCAATCTGAACTATTCATATCAGTCGCATCTAATGTGCACATCAGCATCACATCAAATCATCAAAATAATTTTGTTCCAAATCAAGCTTCATCAATCTTGATCAATTGAATCCAATCAATTATTACCTTATTTGACTTAACACACTTAGTCAAACTATCATCTTGTGCACGAGTTTACTCTAGGATAACACAACTTCCTTGGGTCTACAAGTTCATTATCACTTTGTTTGGCTTAACACACTTAGCCAAATTATCAAATCCATAAATCACCTCGTTTGACTTAACACACTTAGTCAAACAATCAATCCATCAATCCGATCAATCAACATTAAGCTTGGTTTTCAACAAAATCCCAAAACAAAGCACTGATATCATCATGCATATCATATCCAAATCGTCAAAATCATGCAAAAATCCAAAAACATTCAGAAAAATCATCAAAATTTCAAAAACATTCAGAAAATTCATCAAAATTTCAAAAACATTCAAAAAATTCATCAAAAATTTAAAAACATTCAAAAATTCATCAAAAATTCAAAAACATCCAAATCATTCAAAAATCCAAAAACTTGTCGAAATATTAGAAAATCTTCAAAAATTCATCATTGAGTCTTGTCAATCTTTCACCTTGTCTGAACTATGTCGTCTCTGAGCTTCAATGTAGGCAAGGTTGATCTTTGATCATCCCCCGAGACAGTTAGGGTCAGTCCTTAGGTGTCTGTAGCATTGGCAATCTGTTTGCCCATCTATTTTTACATTTAGGTCAATCCTTAGGCATCCGTCACATTGGCAATCTGTTTGCCCATCTACTCTGCATCTTAGGTCAGTCCTTCAAGCAATAAAATGGCAATTCGTTTGTCCATCTTGTCGTCAAGTCGGTCTATCATCTATCAAACTACGTGGTCTTTACATGTATAACGTAGGCAAGGCTAATCTATAGATCAGATCCCAAGACCCCTAGGATAGGTCTTTAAGTTAGTCTATTCGTCATAAACCTCAAAAATACCAAAAACATTGAAAAATGTGAAAATACCAAAAACAGCCTCAAAATATCTAAAAACCCAAAATGGTGCATCCATTTCATCTCGCTTTCACCCGTGATTGTTATCACTCATAATAAAATAATCGTCACTTTCACCCTCTGGTGAGTCAGTTAGAAACAAATTTAGCAGGTTCCAAAGTGAACGCTTAATTGTCAAAGTCTCAAGTCTAGATCAGTAAGCAAGCAAGTTGGTCAACTCAAAATATCAATAGCTTATCACCCAAATCAGTCCCATCAAAACCCTGATCACAACATGTCCTAGGATGAAGCTTTCCTGCGACGAACATAAGCATCAGGTACCCCACAGTAGTTAGCCTTGGCTAGCGGTATGAAGAACATTAGCTTGTTTGTTTACTTTATTTGGTCTTTTTGACTTATCTTATTTTGCACTCATTCCAAGGACCTCTCGATGATGCCTAAACAAAAATAGGTTTAGAGAGAAAGGAATGGGACAACGATCATTATCTTTTTTATCTGTTGTGCTTGTTGGATATCCTTGTAAAATAACTTTGTCATGCATACTTTATTTTGTTTGTAGGAAGGATGTTTGAGATATCTTGTTGACCACATAAGAAGGCTTTCCTTTTTATGTTTTGGCCCGAGATGTCTAGATAATCTGAACTACATTCTGAGTAAGGTTATGTTTGTCAAGTGTGAACAAGAGTACTCCTATCTGTTTGATGAGTCAAAGTCCATCACACTAGGCACAACACCATCCTAATTCTTAATACCTTGATGCATCGCACCTACGTGTGTTATCGAACATAAAGAAAGGTATGCTCTTTTCCCATCATGGATAAGAAATACATCATCATCATTCATCACCATATCCAATAAAGTCTCAACGACTAGCGGACTTTTTGGACTTCTACATCTTCTTGGATTCAAGGGTCAATCCCTCTCATTCTTCTATCTTATTTCACACTAACAATGCATCCATCCTGCATCCACACTCTTATCTTGCATAATCATGCCATATCCATCTCATACATAATCACATCATCTCATTTTCATAATCATTTAAGTTGTTTAGGATAATATAAATTTGTTCTTCTAAGCATCTTCCAAACATTTCATTTCCATCATCATTATCATATAGATCATATTGTCTAACCATCCATACATCCATTTTGAACCTCTTTATCACGAGATCGATCTCAAATCAAATCTTTTAGCTCGATCTCTCAAGGGGGCAATGTACTAATGTACTTCTTTTCATTGGGGCATCCGAAAAATAAGAATTTTTTTAAATTTCGATGTCAGCGGCATCATTCTTTGAACCAATGCAACAATTACATTACCTCAAAGAGGGGCAAAATGTAGACATACGAAATTAACATTATTAATTAAACATCACATTTAATCATTCTCCCGTCTTTAATTAATCAAATCAAATTAATTAATTAATCTCCTATAGTTCCTGATTTCATTAAATCACATATATTAAATCACTCATATTCATTTCTTCTCATTTGATTCAATAAATCAAAATGATTTAAATCAAATGTCACCTCCTAATATCATCCAAGTTAACTAATCTAAATTAATTAACTTCTAATCATAATCAGTCATTCTCTAGCTTTTAACTCAACTAGAGTCAAATCTAAACTCTTAACTAACCCACCCACTTGCACAATATATCACTTTGTTTGATTTATTAAAACACCCATTTTCCCTCACAAGGGCATATTCCTCATTAACTCTCATATTTTACTTTTTGGACAAAGACAATTCCCCCCAAAAACCCTCAACCACATGCATTTATTGTCTTTTTTCAAATTTGAATGGGCACATTGGCCAAAACTTACACAAGCATGGGCCAATCCCATTGTGACAAGTGGCTATCTCCTATTGGATGGGATTTAGTCCCACATTGCCTAATCTTGGCTTCTCCTCTCTCAACTTCTCCTATAAATGCAATGCATTTTCTCTCATTTCAAGATCTACAAATCCACATTTGAAAGCATCTCCACTATAGGAAACTTGAGATCAAGAGCATCTCATTGTCTATCTCATTAGCTTGGAAAGGGTTGGGAAAGGGCTCTTTTACACATCCAAAGGGCACCAATCCATCATAGAATAGGTTACATTTCATGTCTTCTTTGCATGCTTGTTTTGGTTTTATGATTTGTCTTGAAGAATGTCATGTTATTCTATGGAGATGTTGACAATTTGTTTTGTTAAGAATGCTAACCATACTAAGATGTGTGTGTGTGTTTTGAAGGTTTTCTAACCATTTGCAGGTTTTCACCATGTACAATTAGAAAGGTAAATGGTATGAACGAATGGAAACTTGCATTAACAACTATTTCAACTCACTTGAATTTATCTAAGCACATGTTCAACGAAGGTGATTTTTTTATGGAACAAAAAAATTAATGGACGCTTGCATTAACATTGATGAAAGCTATTAGGTTTTCCAAATTAATTGAAAAAGAATGAAATACAGTGAATTCCACTAGCCATGCTGGAAATGGACAATGATAAGCAATGCAAATAGAATTCATAAGTAAATTTATGTTAAGTAAATGTCATGTTTTTAATTTTTTTGTTCTTCAAACCCATAAAAATTGAACTTTTTTATGCAAATCCCATCTAATTCAATGTTGAATTCTATGTCCAATTGTTGTGATTAATAAAATCTTTAACGAAATTTAGTTTATATTGTCAAAAACAAACAAATATACTAAATATAAAAATTTCAATTCACCAAAATGAATATATTACCTCAGATAATGTAAAATGATGTAGAAACTTCAAAATGTCTTCTTCTACGTTGTCTACCATGTAGATTGGTGGTAAAAAGGTGATGGATCAAGCATAGATTGGTACAATATGAAGTCAACTACATAAAAAAAGGTGTTTCTGACTCGGATAAAGCATTGAACCAAACAACTTCACAAGAATGTGGGCCTGAATCATGAGGTCAAGCCTTAATTTACCATTTCAAGGTAAAACACATTTGGCACTCTCCAAATTTGGTGAGCGCCAAATATGTTGTTTTGAAAAGGAGAGACCTGAGAGAGAGGGAGAGAGGAAGAGGGAGAGGACATGGGAGGGAGAAACCTAAGAGAGAGAGAGGGAGAGAGGGTGGAAGGGAGACACCTGAGAGAAGGAGAGGGAGTCAAAGTGGGAGAGAGGGGGTGGGAAGGAGAGACCTAAGAAAGTAGGGTGGTAGGTAAGTGAGGCCTGACAGAGAGGGATTAAAACTAGGAGAGAGGGGGTGGGAAGGAGAGACCTAAGAAAGTAGGGTGGGAGGTAAGTGAGGCCTGACAGAGAGGGATTGTGAGAGAGGGCATTGGCGTGACACTGATTAGTGTAGGTAGCATGGGAGGGAGTGAGACCCAAGAGAAACAGACTTGAGAGGGAAAGAATTTATTCAGTTATATGGTGGAGGGGGGGGAAGAAGACCTTAGAGAGGGAGTGAGAGATAGATAGAGGGAGTGAGAGAGAGAGAGGGAGGGAGTGGGAGAGAGAGAGAGGGGGGTAGGAGGGAGATACTTGAGAGAGAGGGGGGGAGGGAGAGGGCGTGGGAGGGAGAAAACTAAGAGAGAGAGGGAGAGAGGGTGGGAGGGACACACTTTAGAGAAGGAGAGGGAGTCAAAGTGGGAGAGAGGGGGTGGGAAGGATAGACCTAAGAAATTAGGGTGGGAGGTAAGTGAGGCTTGATAGAGAGGGAGTCAAATTAGAAGAGAGGGGGTGGAAAGGAGAGACCTAAGAAAGTAGGGTGGGAGGTAAGTGAGGCCTGATAGAGAGGGATTGTGAGAGAAGGCATTGGAGTGACACTGATTAGTGTAGGTAGCATGGGAGGGAGTGAGACCCAAGAGAGACCCCCATCCATCAACCCTCATACCCTCTTAATCCCTCAACCCTTAAACCCTAATCCCTCAACCCCTCTACAATCTTATTCCCTCAACCCTTAACCCTCAACCCTTAAACTCTAATCACTCAACCCCTATACCCTCTTAATACCTCAACCCTTAACCCTCAACCCTTAAACCCTAATCCCTCAACCCCTATACCCTCTTAATCCCTCAATCCTCAACCCTTAACCCTTAAACCCTAATCCCTCAACCCCTCTACAATCTTAATCCCTCAACCCTTAACCCTTAACCCTAATCCCTCAACCCATATACCATGTCAACCCTCAACCCTCAACCCTTAACACTTAAACCCTAATCCCTCAACCCCTATACCCTCTTATTCCATCAAACCCTCAACCCTTAACCCTTAAACCCTAATCCATCAACCCCCATACCCTCTTAATCCCTCAAACCTCAACCCTTAAACCCTAATCCCTCAACCCTCAACCCTTAAAACCTAATCCCTAAACCCCTATACCATCGTAATCCCTCAACCCTTAACCCTTAAACCCTAATCCCTCAACCCCCATACCCTCTTAATCCCTCAACCCTTAACCCTTAATCCCTAAACACTCTACTTGAGAGAGAGAGAGAGAGGGAGAGATGGTGGGAGGGACATACTTGAGAGAGAGGGAGAGGGAGAGAGAGAGGGAGTGAGAGAGGGATGAGTGGAAGAGAGATAGAGGGATTAATTGTGAGAGGGACAGGGTGTAGGAGGGGGAGACTTGAAAAAGCGAGAGATAAAGATGGGGTAGGACGGAGATAATTGAGAGAGAGAAAGAGGGGGATATGGTGGGAAGGAGAAACCTGAGAGAGAGGGAGAGAGAAAAAGTGGGAGAGAGATAGAAGGAGTGAGAGAAAGAGGGAGAGAGACAAAGTGGGAGAGAGATAGAGGGAGTGAGAGAGAGAGGGAGAGAGGCAAAGTGGGAGATAGATAGAGTGAGTGAGAGGGAGTGGGAGTGGGAGTGGGAGTGGGAGAGAGAGAGTGAGAGAGAGGGAGGGAGAGGGGGTGGTAGGTATAAACCTAAGAGAGGGAGAGGGAGAGAGGGTGGGAGGGAGACACCCGAGAGAGAAGGAGAGGGAGACAAAGTGGGAGAGAGGGGTTGGGAAGGAGATACCTAAGAGAGTAGGAGAGAGGGAGTGAGAGATAGAGGGATGGGAGAGATAAAAGGAGTGAGAGAGATAATTGAGAGATGGAGAGGGGGTGGGAGGGAGAGGGAGTACTTGGGGGAAAGGGAGTACTCAGGATAGAGAGATTCAAGAGAGATGGAGGGGGTGGGGGGAGATACATGAGATA
>CM021106.1:80447897-80478515 GCA_007115665.2 Sequoiadendron giganteum | reverse complement strand
ATTGGATTCATAAGCATTAGGGTCACACTCATATAACCACACTAAAATAAAATTCACATCTTTCACACACCTTCTATAGATCCACACACATATACAACAATTTACCTTACTTATATACCATCCACGACCTAAACAATCTCAATTAGGTCGGCCTTAATGAAACGTATGCACCTAAACGTGCAACACCAAAATTCGTTGGCACCAAACACCTCCACGATGGAAAGAAGTGAAGGATGACCACACCAAAGGTTAAATAGGATCCAAATCCACATCACCATGGTACATAATCCATGAGATACCTCCACAAATAGTGCTAGCACACCAGGTTGGCCAAACTTGAACTAACACTACAAGCGACCACATACACGCTTCTCTTGGTCATGTGAACCACACAACACTTCATAGAATCCACACAACATCTTAGAATATTCTAACATCATCAGAGTATTCTACAACTCTACTACAACCACCTAAAACTAAGAAAACCATCATTCTATGCAACCAAACATACTACCACAAATCACAACTTACTAACCAACCTTACGGAACACCTCAGTACCTGAAACCTCAAGGGAAGGAAGCTACAAAAAATATAAGCTCGTTCCAAAATTTAAAAGACAAGAAACTTCACTGTAGATAAAAGTTTCAAGAAATCTCATTTCTCCCATACAACCTTCTACATAGACATAAACTGTCAAACACAACATTCATTGCAGAATGATCTAGAACATGAAACTCTAGATATAGAGCCTCTGAACACCTCTGATCATCACGTCCATACCACACAAGCACATCTTCAACCATGAAGAAATGTAGAGCACAACACTGAATACACCTCTGCCACACTACACTCTTTTATTCAAATTTTATCAAAATTACTTGAAAACCAAGTGAAATTATTGCAACTACAACTCTTACTCATTCCATAAGTCAATGAAAATAATGATGACAACACCAAAACATAGTGCAACACACACCAACAATCTCCCTAACCATCTTAGGCTTCCAAACTCTACAACTATATTATAGGTTGACAACAATGACAACACCAACAACATTTTGTTGACATCAATGGCAACACCCAAACACCTCAAGCTTCCAATAGGCTAATCTACAAACTTGTTAGCCATATCTCTATCATGTAGCATTTGCAAGTAAGCTATTTTGATTTATTCCATGGTTTTCTTCCTTGTTTTTAAATCATCATAGGAAACATTAAGCTCATTTGATCCCTTGGTTCATTTTTGAATGATGCTTTATACATGCATGTGTGTACTATCCAATCTAGATAAAACTTGCACTTCATTTTTAGTGGACACCAAGAGTTATTTCCTGAAAATTTCCTCATGAATGTCAAGTTTATGCAAATTACAATGCATGTCAAAATTAAAATCTTCTTCATGTACCTATCACTGAAAACACCATGGTTGTCCAAACCTCATAAACCTCTTCTTTTCCAACTTGATGAAAATGTGTAGGATTGGGTTAATGATCCAAATCAACAATGCTACTATGTCTTAGGTCATAGTCAAGGCTTCTATGTTTTTTCTCAAAATCAAGGTTGCTATATCTTTGCTCAAAATCAACACCAAGCAATAATAGATCAAATTTGCATTCAATATCATCAACATACCTTTCAAAATTATCTTCTTCAATGCCATCCTCCTTGCATGATTTATGAGATGAATCTGAAACAACATTGAAATGAAGGGGGAATTCATCCCAAGATAGTACCTCATCATAATTAGTTGTTGACACTCTTGGATCCCAAATGAAAGAGGGTTGATTACTTCAATCAAAATATTAGTATTAATTATGCTCCTCATGAGTGGTTGCCTCTTTGAAAGATTCACTCTCCATAGTCCTATTCCATACTGAAATATTCATCAACATCCTCCTCCATAGGCTTGGTTTGGAAGCCAAAACCAACGCCACTTGAAATTTTATCAATAAAATGATATGAGTGATCATCAAAATCTAATTTGGATGTATCATCACCTTTTCCTCTTACATGTCCATCTTCTGAAAGTACAGTTCATAGAAACCATCATCAATATATGCTCCACTAGAGACATCAAGGTAGATATTAGTCTTAAAATCTTCAACAAATAGTTCCAATATAGGATTCAAGGCTATCATTTTGTCTTGTTCTTCATGCACCCCATTAACCATAGTAATTTTATGCATGACCAAAGATTCATCATGAGCTTCATCACACATTCATCATTTTTCAAGGCACTCATTGCATTAGATTCCCCTACTATGAACCATTCCACAACTAATTTCTCCTCTTCACCTTTGAGTTTAAATCTATCAATCAACCTTTAGAAAAATTCATCAATTTTTTTTACCTAGATGTGTTCATAGGTGTTCATACCTTTGTACCACTAATCATGAGCATCTCCTCCAAGATGCAAGATCACATACTGAATGACAACTTGCTCTTTCATGGGACTAATAATGAAATAGTCTTGCATCTTTTGTAATCATCCTCTAACTAAGATCTTGTTTGATACACCAAAAGTTGGAGTTGAATATTTAATGATTTCATTTCTACTATTCCTTCAATGATGTTGTATCCATTTTCAACCAACATTCTTTGCATTAGAGTGGCATATTCATTGTATGGGATTGAATTTCTAAATCCTTCATCTTGATTATCATAAGTTTCTTTGATGGTCGCTAGTTCTCTTATCAGATCTTCCATGAGATATGAAAGGGGAATGGATGTAGTAGGATCACCAACATCAGCCATCTTTTAACTCCCCTTTTCCCTTTGCAAAATATGATCAAACCCTTAGGCTAGCAAGATCACGACTTTGATACCATTGTAATGCCCCAAATTATAATAAACCTTAAAATTGATCAACTTATGATAACCCAAAAATTAATTAACTCAAATCTAGAAAATCCTATGATTTCCTATAAATGAAATTATCTCAATGTCTAAAATTTGTTATTTCTATCAAACTCAAAATAGAGAAAATCAGGTAATCTAAAAAAAACACCAAAATGCATAAAACTAGAAACTGGGTAATGTGCAACTAAAACAAAATAATTTATTATAAATATCCACTTGGAATTAGATCATACTTGTTGTGATATATAAAAGATAACAACTATGAACAACTTTAGCAAGTTACACAAAGAGATCTGTAACTAAAAATCCAAAATAATAATTGAAATTATAACTAACTCCACACAAACTAACAAAAATTCACACTAATGATTAGGTCAGAAAAATAGATAAATAAAATGTTTTAGTAGCATCTACATATGCTAATATAAAATATAATTTATAAAAAAAATCCAAAATCTAGAAGAAGTATGCCAAACTAGATCCAAATCCTGAATTTGGAAGCCCCAACTCACACTCTAAATTGAAAGCTATCACCACCTAGCACACCAAATTGAAATACCACTGATTTAGGCAGAAAAATACATGAGAGATTACTTAAAATACAAATATATTTTATGAATTCAACAACCACATAACTGAAATCCGAAACACACTCTAAATTGGAACAAATCCTGTAAATAAATTGAAGACAAAATACCAAACTAAAGAGCATTCAACAGAATGGTAATCTCTAGATGAAATTTCACTTGGAGACCCTTGAAACTACTATCTCTAAGCCCCAATACTCTTGGTTTACTAGACTCAGAGATCCTTTCTTCATTGGTTTACTAGCCTTTGAAGAAAATTCAAAAAACTGTGAAAGAAAACAATGTTTGGAATAATAAAGTTTGTAAGGGAAACTGTAATATATTCAATTCCTTTTTCCACCACCAATTTGAGCACCCAAGTGAGGAATATTGCATGCCTCAAATGTAACTCTTGTCATAAAGATGCCCTATGCAACTTGTCAAGTGTTGGCTAGAATCTTGCACAAAATAAAGCCAAAACTGCTCCAAAATAACTCCTCCCAAAATCCAATGCCCCATTTGGACCCATAAAAATAAATATAAAATATTTATAAATTTCTCCCCCAAAAATGATTTAATAATTTTATTTTGAAAAACCAATTTACTCGATTCATCTATAGGTCTTGATTTGCTGTTTCAAAAATTGAGTTGACTAAACATTTCTTGAAAATAATCATGGTAATCTCACTCTAGGATAGAAACATCCATCTAATCTACCACCACCAATTTTATCAAATGACCTACAAGATGCATGACCATTGTATTATACACATCCATAGAAATTATTCACTATGACACATTTTTCATATCCATGGCCCGTCCATGACACCAAGAGGTTGTCCATTAGCTCTAAAAGAGTTTAGGTTTCACATTTCAAATTTAAAAATTCCTCATAGGTATCTATTTAACATTCATATATAGTCCTTTGATGTTATGTTGTACTTGGTTCATTTTTGGCCTTGCGATCTATTTTGTGTAAAGGGTACAACACCCTGTAAATGCTGCTTATATTATAAAAAACATTCATATATAGTAGAATTATTTCCTTAGTGGTGTAAAATAAGAAAACTTACTTGCCTAAAGCTACATAGTATGATATTATGCAGTGAAATTTATTGATCATGTACTCTTGGCCATTGCAATGAATTATTATGACCAATAAGGAACATCAAGGAATCGAATTCACAAAGCTATCCTTCTTTTCTCTACTGATTTTAAACTCTTATTTTGGGGTAAGACATCACTATGGGTTGGGAATTTTGATTATACACATTGTCATGCATGCCTCATAATTAGATAAATCTTGTTTGATACAACATAGATTTCAAGCTTGATGTATGCAGTTAGTTTCATTCTTTTCATAGTTATAAAAGGGGTCTTTTATGCATATTTCCAAAATTGAGTTTTCGGATCACATGTAATGGCTAATCTATTTCATAATCATTGATATAATAGGTTGTTATCCTATAAATTTCAACTCTTGTTAATATTTGTGAGTTAACTATTATGTGTGTTATGTATTCTTGTTTTTCTAATTATTATATCATGCAATGCAAAAAATTATTTTAATTGTGAGAATGTATATGTTAGGCATGAGATTTTATTTTTATTTTCTTTCCATAATCTATTTCCCTTTTCAACTCCACATAATTTTAGTTAGCTTAGGACATATAAGAAGCCAACCTTTCAATATTAGATACTAACTTGTAGGAACATCCAATTCTTGCAAGGCTTCCATGTTGTTGGTCTTGATTGGTGCATCTATCTTAAATAAGGCATTTCAATTGATCAATAGTGCCTTTGCCAAATTTAGTCGAGTAGTCAAGAAAGGTTAATTATCTATGCACTTCAATAACTAATTAATTACTAAATTCTAACCAAAAAATTATAAAAAATAATTGAAGAAGTTAGATTGTATCAAAGACAAATTCTTGAATTTATAAATTAAATATTCTTAAAGAAGGTTGAAATTGTATCCCAAATAAATTTAATAAAATGAATATCCTTCAATATTTTACACTAATTATTTTGTAATTCTCCCCAAACTAATTATAATTATAATAGTAATATTCAATATTTTTACTATAATAAAAATATATGAATATAGACATGGATATGCATAACCTAAGAATAAGGATTAAACATTTAATTATTACTAACTATTTTATCAAAAGGTTAAATTGTAATTTTTCCTCCAAACTTGTCCCTTCTCAACAAAGTAAAAGTTTCAAGAGAAAAGTGATAATTGAAGAATAATGATGCACACATTATGATATGTAAATGAAAAATGAAAAATCGAACAACTAACCAATTTTTTTATTTTTATTTTACTTTGTCAATAATAAAAAATAAATATAATAAATTAATTAATTTACGTCGAAGGCGTATCCAATTTGAAAGAGAGCAACCTGAATTTTACAATCCACGGTTGCCCTCTCTTTAGAGAACCTAGCCAGCGATTCAAATGGTTATGATCGTCGATCATCAAAAAATGCTTTAAGCTCCTGACAGTAGGTGTGGGAGAAGCTTTTAAAAGGCCACACAATCTTTTATTTGAAACTCCTAGTCAAACTTGCAGCCGCCCCAAATCCTGCAAGATTTCGCTTATTATATTTCAAAGCAGAGATCAAAACCAAATGATATCATTTCTGGCAATTGCTTTACACCTGGCAATCACATTCTATTGAATGTTTCTACAGTGTTTAAATATCTCATATGCTTTGAATGTCAATAGATTTCCTTTAGCCTTTAGATTTCCCTCCATGACAACATTTTCCCCTGGTAATGCATCATAACTGGATTTAAATCACTAGGTATAGGATATTTTTAGCAAATAGCTCTATAACATCAATGTTTTTTTTGTTTTTGTGAATTCCATTTAAAGCATGCCTACTATTGAAGTGTGTTTTGCATCATCCTTTGATGGCAGGGAACTTGGATGCATAAGTATTTCAGACGAAATCCTATTCGGAGCCTCAACAATTAATATGTATCTTCTATTTAATGTGAGATATTTGAGTGTTTCTGGAATGAGGGATCAATTTTCCAGCAAAATAGTCTCTTGATAAGCATATTACATATCCAATTTTCTGTTGTTTCCTCTTGCTTCATCAATATCATCTAAAACCACTAGGGCTCGCTTTGATGTCGAAACTTGTGTTGAACATCTGAAGAAAAACAATCATAAAAATAACATGCAACAAATTGATTAAAAACATTAAGTCACAAACATAAACACAGAGCAAGGGCTACCAAGTAGAATTAGGAAGAAGAAACAACTAAAATCCCCAATTTTAAATTAATAATAGGTTGATTATTGCATAAATTATTAATACAGCTTGTGCAATCATAGAGCGGTTGGATGATTAATCATCTCAGCTATCGGTTTTGTAGTTACCTCACTCCAAGAAGAGCTATAGGTTTCATCCACAACCATAGATATTTCATTCATGCCCACAAATCTATCTTTGTCTTCATCTGAACATTGGATAATACTATTTGTGGATGATTAATACTCGGGTGATCCCACAATAGTGGTTTACAATTTTTTGCCAAACTGGACACTAAAATTATTATTATTAACTAAATCTTCACATTCGGGCACCTATAGCAGCTAAACCATGAGGAATTTGAAGATGATGCAAACTAGAGTCTCATCACATTTTGTCTATAGATTCTAAAAATATTTTTTTCAAAATTTTTGGAATAAGATTGCACTTCTTTTTCCATCTCCCACAAAAACTAGTTTTTTTCAAAAAACAACATTTTAAAAAAGTGACACTCACCGTATACAACATAACTTTTTTTGTATGAAGGATAAAATTCTAATTTTTTCGAATTTAGATTTGTGACTATGATATCTAACACTTTCATTTAGTCTCATAGTTTTTATTAAATATTTTTTCCTTAATAGAGTTTCTAAGTCAAACCAATTGCAATTTAGACATAGGCGGACTGCATACAACATAACGTTTTTTGTATGTATCGAAATTCAATTTTATTTGTTTTAATGCATCAAGGATATCAATACCCAGCACAAAATTATTTTTAAAAATTTTATTTTGATAATTTGCTATTTTTCCACATCTGTAAAATAGAGAGCTTGATTTTTGGTGAAAAACCTATGTTTAATAAAACTAAAAAAACACATACATAATAAAACCAAAACATATAAAAATTATATTCATGGGATAGCTCATTTCGAGGACTACCATAATCATTTGAAATAAATTTTAAATGAATTAATTTGATCCCCTAAAAGGTAAATCAAAAGTGATTTTTTATCAGCATTTTGATAGGTGTAAAGGAGACTCATTTGTAGGTATGGTTCAAAACTAGCGAGGTTCTATCCAAGGGGGTTTGATCTAAGGTGGTTCGATCAAACCCTCTTCAATTGGAATCCTTAAAATGAAACTTTTAAAGGCTTAAATCACTATATTTTCTAAAAATATTTGAGTTCAGCAAAAATCGGTTCCTCTCAAAAATTGTAAACCAACTTTGTGGGATCACCGACTCTTAGCCTGTAAATTTTGCAAACAACTTGACTGTTGCCACCACCTGCTTCAGTCTTGATTTCATCATTCACTATCTCTGCAACTACTTCCTCTTGTTGAAAACTATATGAACATTTTTAATCACTCTTACCTCTGTAACTGCCTAGCTTGTCCTGTTTAAAATGATTTGAACATTTTTCACCCATTCCCCAAATACCTAGAGTGTTCTTCGCATAACTTACAAACACTGCATGCATCTTCCAGGTGTCTTCTCCCTGTGGTTCTATTTGTTATATATTTAATACATACAATTTTTTGAACTCTTCCACACAACACTTTATTAGCACAAAATAATGCCATGGTTCGGGTTTATGTCTACTTTAGATTACATTTGATTTTTTTAATTTTTTTTCATTGAGAAGCGTGAATTCTTTTTTTCTTTAGTTTCAACTTTTTTGCAAACTTTATTGTTACTATTATAACATTATTTTGTTTTAATAAGTTAAATTACCATACAAAAAAGTAGCTGACGTAGAGGTTAAATTTGATTTCTCCTCGTCATATTCTCATGTTTTCTATTTCCTCCAAGTTGTTATGAATCTGAGAGTTTCCCATACAAAGCACATTCAGGGTCTAAATAACCTTGCTCACCACACGAATAGTTGGTATGTTGGGTTACTTGGCCCCTAATATGATCTGATCGGAGTGTGAATTTTCTTTGGGAATTTTCAAAACCATTTTAGGATGAATTTGAATGTTGTTTATACAATGTATGTCAACTACAAGCATCTAGTCATACTTAAGTGTGTGTTTATTTTCATGTAACTTTTATTGAGATTTATTGGTTTTGAAGATGTTTATTAATGAAAAAGTTTTGAAAAATATAACTTTTTATTAAAAAAAATATTAGGTCTTAAATAACAATAATTAATCATAGTTAAAGTAATTTTTTACTTTTTAATTTATATTGTGAGCTTGTTGCTACTTACATACATTTTATTAATACTTGGGTAACAAATAATTGATTCTCAAATTCTTCATATTTCATTATTAATAAAATGACATAAATAATATTGTATATATTTTAAGATTGTATTTCAAAATTATATAGACAAAAAAACTATTCAATATATGAAATATTGTAAATTAAATTAATATATCTTCTATTTACATATCAAATTGTACTTTCTAACATATTAACTTATATAATGTAAACAAATTAAAATACTTATCGAGATAAATTTATGTATTTCATTTTTTTTATATTATAAAAATATCATTTTTATTTATATTAATTTCAAACTATTTTTTTTTAAAATCTATTTGAAATTAAATTCAAAATTCGAAAAGTGAAGGAGTTCAACCAACTGTTTCCAGTCACCTCATCGGTTGATATAGATCCTCCAAATGCTAAAAATTTATTGATGTCACCTGGAAGCAACTTGATCATCTTGGGTAATGCTCCCCTGTCTCATTGTACCAGTTACTGTTAGGTCTTGTTATTTTTCAATAAATTGTATCTAATGAACAACCGAGCGTCTTGTTATAGTCCTCCAAAATTCATGGTTCTACAATGCAACTTAATCTCTAAAAGAGGTGTATTAACTTTGTCCTGTAGGTAGTGTTGGCAAGGCTATGCAATTAAGTGAAAATGAGTGCCTTATGCCCAGTTATGGGCAAATATTTACATACACTGGATAGAAATTCAATTATTTCCTTTTTATTTGTGGATAACTTAGCACACAAAATATGTTTCAGGAATTAGTACTACTGTAATGGCGCCTTCTTTTTGAGTTGAGTCAGAGTTGAGTAAGATAGAGCCTCTTCTCCTTTCTTTCTTCACTTTAGCTTCTGTTTCAAGTCGTGTTGAGTTGCTAAAATCAGATTGAAAGGAATGTATTATTTTTGCCAAGTTTTTTTTGACCCAATGGAGGCCATAATATGATTATCAGATCTATTTAGAAAAAAAAATTATTCATGTGGAAACGGAAATTATCTTGTTGCAATGTTGGTGTGCTTTTATAGTAACTATTGGGTTGGTGCAAGAAGTTGGGTCCACGAAGAGGGGAAGTTTCAGACGAAAAAAAAATTCTCGCGAAAAACGCATACGCGTTTTTCAAAAATGCATAAGCGTTATGTATCGCATACGCGATCCTAAGTCAGTAACGCGTACGCATTACGGTTCAAGATACGAACCTAAAACGCATACGTGTTATGAAACGCGTACGTGTTACGGTTCGGGATATGAACCTAAAACGCATACACGTTATGAAACGCGTACGCGTTTTGAAATGCGTACGCGTTTCTAAAGACTTTATTTTTTTAAATAAGCGACTGTGAAAATCATTTTCACAGTCGAGTTTGGAGCGCCAGGACAAGAAATAGCAGATCGCGTACGCGTTTTGGATGGCCGAAATCTGCCAAATTTTCACTCTCACCTCCTCCCATCGACACACCTGACCTTAGTGACCTCCAGGTTGGTTGAATTCTATATTTTTGCATTATAATTGCTATTTAGTTATTTTTGTTTTATAATTGCTATTTAGTTATTTTTGTTTAGTTTGTTTTAATTTAATATTTAATAGTTTTTAAACTGCATTTAATTAACTGAAAACATCAACGAAACAAACAACATAAAATTTTAAATCGAAAACCTAAATTTGACACATTTAGTTTTAAATTTTGAAACCCTAAACTATAGGTTCTAAAAAACTAATTTACTCAGACTGTTAATCTTTGAACCTAAACCCTAGAAAACGTAAACTAGAACCCTAGAAAACGTAACATAAACTAAAACCCTAGAAAACATAAACTAAAACCTTAGAAAACGTAAGCTAAAACCCTAGAAAACATAAACTAAAACCTTAGAAAATGTAAACTAAAACCCTAGAAAACATAAACTAAAACCCTAGAAAACGTAACGTAAACTAAAACCCTAGAATTTACGTAAACTAAAACCCTAGAAAACGTAACATAAACTAAAACCCTATTTGTAGGTTAAAATTAGGTTAAATCTAGGGTACAATTAGGGTTTGGCTTAAACTTTAATATATATTGTATAGTTAGATTTCAAAATTACAATTAGGGTTATGATTAGGTTTACTTGTTTAATATTAAAGAATTCAATTACCTGCTTCTAGGGTTAAAATTCATTCTAGGGTTAGGGTTCTAAGATAAATATTCGGGTAAGGGTTGAGGTTAGGGTTTGTATTCAACTAGGTTTAGAGTTAGGGTTATATTTTTATTAGGGTTAGGTTTAGGATTATGAAATTATGAATTAAAATTTAAGATGCAGGTTAGGGTTGGAGTTAGAATTAGCCCCGTCAATTGGTGTAGGGTTCTAGGGTTGGGGTAAAAATTAAATTAAGAGTCTAGGGTTAAATGGTTGTAATTTTGGTGAGAGTTAAACATTCAATCAATATTTAATTAGGTTTATGATTAAAAAGTTTATATGCATTTAGGGTTAGTGTTCAACTAAGGTTATGATACCCGATTTAATTACAATTAGGGTTAGAGTTCAAGTTAGAATACATTAGGGTTCAAGTTATAATTAGGGTCTATGGTTCAAGTTATAATTAGCCCGTCTATGGTTCAAGTTAGAATTAGTGTGATAAAAATTCTAATATAAGGCAACATATCCCTAGATGAAATCGTATTTTAAAAAATTCTTCATCTATATCGATTAAATTTTTTATCTTAAACTTGAAAAATAAATCTATTAGCAATGTCTTTTTGAACTGAATCCCCGTACTTAGGTACCTAAGGTTTTTGATGGTTTCATAAGGATTTAAAAATCATGAATACTAGTGGAACTTTTTAAAACACATAGGGTTTTAGTCTTATTTCTTCAATTTTTGTTTCTCACAATCTTAGTTTTGAAAGAGTTTATTTACAAACTTATATAACAATGGGGTCTTTAGGTGTGATCAACAAAGTTTATTTTTAGTAGAGATAATTGTGAGGTATCACAAGACAATGCATTTCCCTCAATTTGTTATAACAACCATAGACTTTTAGTCATAACATATTGAATTTTCATTTCCTTCACTCTTGATTCAACATAATCTAGGTCGATTGTTACCATTTTGTCAAAGGGGGTCCTAGAACATCAACTTATAGATTTTCCTTCATTATTATTACTCAAAATTTAAAAAAATCAAGAAATTAAAATGTATAACTCTAAATTCTATAATTGGTGAAGGATTGGGTTGCAAACTTTCTTGGATTTGACCCTACCGAATTGGTAGTTTGGATTCCTTATTTTTTTGCATAATTATTACTTTTAATCACTATAATTTTAATTTATTTGCATCCTTTAAGTTTCATGTAGTATACTATTGTTTAATAATTTATTATTAAAATAATATTTAATTCTCATACCTTTTATGTCTCTCATATGAACAATATTTTGTGTTCTATGGTAACTCCTATTATCATTTCCCCTTTTCAAATGTACCATGATTCCTATGTTTCTATTATTATATGTTTAAATGTATCCTTAATATGTTTAAATGTATCCTTATAACCAATTTTTTTAATTTCTAGATCTTAATGGTTATTACATTATTCTAATATACATAGACACTAAACCCTACATTCTAAAATATGAACACAAACCCTTACCCAAAACTCAAATTGTAAACCACAAATTTGAAATTTTCAAAACTTGTACAAACTTAAATTATAAACTTTAATGTGTACATGCTATGGATTTTTAATGAACATTATGGATTTTTTAATGATAAATCGAATGGTCTTCAAATGAATTGCATTTTGGATTTGTGCACGTTCAATGTGATTTTTAAATAGTTCTTTCAAATTGTCTGCATTATTTAATTAGTTTGTTGATATATATTTTTTAATTGTTTAACATGTGCAGTTGCCATTTGGTTGTACATTCACATGGATCCACTATTTAGCATTGAGGATTTTATGCCTGAACCACATATTCCTGTAGATCCCATAGATCCTAACCCACCACCACCAGAAAACCCCATTCCTCCTAACCCACCACCACCAGAAAACCCCATTCCTCCAAACCCTCCACCTCCTAACCCCCCACCCCCTATAGTAGACCAGGATCAGTTGAGAGAGAGCATTAGGGAAAATCTTACAGTCATTCAAGAAAATATAGATCTGATAAAAAATGAGCCTAGAATTCCCCCCCATCTCTCACGGTTTGCATCTACGATGCAAATTATTGTCGATTCTGTTCGATCTATTGATGCGGACCTAGATAGGTTCCATCAATGGAGAGACGAGAGGAGACAATTCTATGCAGATGGATTGTCTTATAAAGAAATTAATGACCTTAAAATTACCAAAGAAGCCCTGTGCCAGTATTTTTTTAACCCCCAAACTAGCCAACCAATTCCACCCACCAAAAAATGAATTTCAATTTTATGGTGTAGGCACCCCTTGATAGCTGCACATTTTTGGGATAGATGGTGGATGGTGTTTGATACTCCACCACATGGCAATTCTGAGGTGCCCCTATACTTTTTGAGAAAGTTATGGGCAGAGTTTGAGTTGGGTTTAAAACCCAACTATTTTGATATGAGGTCATTTCAGGGAGCTGGGCGTGGCATGCCCCAACATAGATTAGGAGCACGTGTTGATCCTCAACGACGTGCTCCAATTGCTCCTATTGTTCCTCCTGCTTCTCCTGGTGTTCCTGCTGCATTTCAGCAGCAAACCATGCTATCGACATTAGGAGCATTGAGTTCACTTTCAGGACATCTCACTCATCAGACTTCACACGCGGCGGCTGAAGTGGTCAATAGAGAGCATGGAGGCTCCAGCAATAGGAATACTCAGGCATCCACTTCAGGTGACCCACCTGCATCTGAGACAGAGTCATTTATGGATTTACTATATTCTGAGCATCATCTTACATAGGTATGTTCATCTTTTGAACTTAATATATTTTTTTGGAATGTGCAAAATTCATGTTTAAATAATAACATCAAATTATATATATAATACAATATTAATTCAATAAGTGTTTGGTGTAGACGCATGATCAGACAATGCCTGAAACTCAAAATGATCATGTCTATATGTCGAGTGTTGTAGATATGGGCTCACCTTTTGGTCAGGTACTTAAACCAATATATATTAAATTTAGTTTGTGTGGATATATATATCTAATTTATTTTGAATGTTTACACATGATGTGTGATTGATATATATTATATCTAGATGCAGGGAGGTCAGATGAGCATGCCTAGTGCTGACCAAGCACAAGTTGTGGTGAGCGCTCCTGAGTCATCATCAGCTCAGGTGCATTCTTTCAAAAAGTTTGTTAAGTTTGAATTAAATACACATCATAGATCTAATTTAATTTTTACATTTACATACACATGCGTGAATGATCTATACAAATTGTTGTACATATATATGCAGGCATTTCATGAGACACCCATTGCAGGTGCACCTGAGACATCGTCAGCATTTATGCATGGGCAATCTCAGGTGCGTGATCTTGAGGTCATATCATTCAAGGTTGTAAACTTTACTAAATATCCTAAACAATTTTTACGGATCTTTTAAATATATATATATATATATATTCGAGGTTTTAACATATTGATTGCTTTATATGAATATGCAGGATATAGTAGATCAGGCATTTGAATCTTCTCAAGTGACAGTTATGCTACCCGTTGAACAAAATGTTCCAGTAGATCCACATGATCATATGGTAAATTATTCATGTCTTAAAAATCATTTTTATTGTATTTACTAGATATTTAATTAATTAATTTTTTTTAATCCAAAAGTTTATATTTTGTCAGGTTTAAATATGTTTAATTATATCAAAATTTATAAATAAATTTAAATCTAATTTCAAGTTACTTGTACTCTTTTACAACATGATGTAGGTACATCTAATCGACCTGGAACAAAGAGGAGACTTGATTTGACTGATCAGCCTGATAGTTAAATGGTTTTAAATTTTAAATAGACCAGACATCTCTAGTTTTATTTAAACTTTTATGTGTTGGACTTGACATATACATATTTTTGTTTATTTATATCAGATGACTTTAATGTGATGATTATATATATGCAGTCAATTATGATCATGTTATGTTCATTTTGATGATTATATGCACTCATATGTATATGTAGATCTAGATATTTTATCTAATTTTCAAGTAATACATGCACTAGATATAAATTCTTATCTCTACAATCAAATTTCATAAATATATAATTTATCACATGGTTAAAGGTGATAAATTTAAATATTCCTTAAATAGTTTAGATTATATTCATAATAAATTAAGAGCTCGCGTAATTTTAACTATTTACCAATTCTAGAAAATATTTGAACAATTATATGAAATGTATAATCTATAAAATTGGAATGAGATTTTTAAAATGCTACTAATAAGTTAATTGAAAATCATACAACTATACAACATGATGAAACATATATGTGTGCACATGTATATCCAATTATTTAGCTTATCAATTTTTACGTGAAGACCAAAAATTGATATTTACATAGTCTCTTGATAAAATAATTTTTCAGTGACAATCGCATGGTAGACCGACTTGATGAGAACCTGCAAAAATAATTAATGTAAACTGTAAGTAGTTCTATAATTTTTTTGATTCATTTAAGTAAATATATAGTAAAAGTTACAAAATTGGATCTTATAAATTTCATAAAAATTCAAATGATGTTTTCCATAGGATGGATGAATGGGATGCATGTCATGAACCCTAAGGTATGGCTTAATGGGTCCTATGAGAATGGCTTAAGGGGAATTATGCGAGTGACTTAAGGGATGCAAGATTGTGGAATAAGGGTACATGTAAGAGGATATGACTTAAGGGTCCTAAACCCTTAACCCTAAACCCTAAACCACGTGACCTAAATCCTAGGAGATCAACGCTAAACCATTAATCCATATAAATTTGTTATTCTAAGCATCACATGAACCCTAGAAACCCTAAACCCTAAACCACGTGACCTAAATCCTAGGAGATCAACCCTAAACCATTAATCCATATAAATTTGTTATTCTAAGCATCACATGAACCCTAGAAACCCTAAACCCTAAACCACATGACCTAAATCCTAGGAGATCAATGCTAAACCATTAATCCATATAAATTTGTTATTCTAAGCATCACATGAACCCTAGAAACCCTAAACCCTAAACCACGTGACCTAAATCCTAGGAGATCAACCCTAAACCATTAATCCATATAAATTTGTTATTCTAAGCATCACATGAACCCTAGAAACCCTAAACCCTAAACCACATGACCTAAATCCTAGGAGATCAACCCTAAACCATTAATCCATATAAATTTGTTATTCTAAGCATCTCATGAACCCTAGAAACCCTAAACTCTAAACCATGTGACCTAAGGGGATGGCTTAAGGGGATGTCTTAAGGGGTGTTGAGAGAGTGACTTAAGGGGATGCAAGAGGATGGATTAAGGATAGATATACAAGGATATGGATTAAGGGGTCCTAATAGAATGAATTAAGGGGAATTAATAGAGAGACTTAAAGGGGATGCAAGCGGATGGATTAATGGCACATACGAGGATGGCTTAAGGGGATATGAAATAAATTATAAACTATTTATAAAATGACAATGAGTTAAATTTAGTTTTATATTTATACTCTCAACTAAATGTATCTACAACTATATATAGTTACCTGTCTGTAGATTCGAATTCCATTGTAATAAGAGTGCATCTCCTCTCTTTTTTGTATCAAGGGAGACTTGAAACAAAAAATGATATAAAACTTTAATAAGGAAATGAATTTAAAGACAAATATATATCAATTAAATATATACATACAACTAGATATACTTACCAATATTTATTTACTCTGTTGTACCATCCACATCCTCTCTTTTTTGTAATGCATCTATGATTGTCTCATGATCATCCATTGAAAGTGTCCATAAAACTTTATTAGCAGGCCTCCCGTGATATCTAACTAGTTTTATATTGGTTGCCAAAATCAAATGTGAATAATGTATAATCTTCTTGTGTCTTTCATAATCTTCAAATGCAGGCAAGCCATTCTTTCTTATCAAATATTTTCGAAGCCAGGTGCCAACAACAACGACTGAACCAGTTGGATACTCAAAGTTATCATCATCCACTCTAGGATGTACCAACTTATATTTTCTCTCAACACATCTAGCCAACCAGTACTCTGTCTCCTCTTCATTCCCCTCGGGTGCAACAACAGCATACACATGTCCTACAAAAATAGATAAAAAATTCAATAAAGAGCACGACTTATATTTAATTCATGTATATAAACATGCATACATATAAAATTCATCTCAATAAATAATGTACCTTCTTGTACAAGATCAGAAACACGGTCATAATCATCTGATGCGAACGCTTGATTATCTTCAATTATTGTTCCATGTTGAACATGTGTCGATGTAGGTGTTAAGGCTCTTTGTTGCCATTGTTCAACCCATTCCATATTTTCACAAGCCTCCCAATCACCTGCAATACAAAATTGACAAAAGCATGCCAACTCCCTTGTCCATATTGTCCATGTGTTTGCATTCGAACTCTTAAATGAATGCCATTTTGCAGATCCATTAATTGTTTCACAATCTTGTCGAGAACAAATATCATTTTCTTCAACTAACCAAAAGAAGCGGTGAATTATTGAGCTCTCACTTACTCTTGTAGATAATTTGGTATTGCACCAATCTACAATTGCATGTGCATCTCTAAATTTTGCAGCATCCTCAAATTTTAGTTGCTCTCTAGCAAGAGCTCTTTTCACACATGCACCTGCTCCATCGTGTTCTCCCTTACCATGACCGGCTTCAAAAAAACTCCATATGTGTTGGATATTATTTTCCTTATGAACTCTACATAACCAATAAAACATCCTAGCATTTTTGAATTGACCCGTGCAATTATCTGACCATATGAGATGTTCTAGCAATTGAATTCCTCTTTCTTTTAAATTTTTGTAAAATATATCAAAACAATATTGAACAACCTCAGATGAATGTAATCGATTATCACTTACATAAAAATGGTACTCTCTCAAAATTTTTCTATTATCTTCTCTACTATCATCTGCATGTCTATAAACAATATGAACAAAAATAGATACTTGCACTGAATTATAATACTATGATTGAATTTCTTCTTGTGGAGCAAGAGTATAATTTTCAGCAAAATCAACAACCGACAATATAGTTCCAATTGGGAATGTGTTTTTACATAAACGAAATTGATTATCAAACCAATGAGCATACTGAGAGTGTTGAACATATTTAGGTACAATCTTATCTTTAAATTCTTTAATAAATGCATGCACAGTATTTTTTTCCATAATTAGCTCACAACGTTTTCCAGTTTTTCCATCTTTTAAAGAATACTCAATATTTTTCAATCTTTTTACATCTACTAATTGTTGTCCAAATTAATTTAAACTACTTTCATGCATACATTCACCTAATAATGAAAAGTTAGCACATCTATCACATTCTCTAGAAATACATGATTTTAAATAAAATAAGTTTTCGTTAGAGGGTTCGCAAAACAAACCTGATATAAAATCTTTGATTCTTTTAGGTGGCATATTAATACCACAAATGTCCTGCATAATTTGGTTAACATGCAAAGTGCATCGTATATATCGAAAACTATCATAATAATAACGAAATTGTACATGAGTCTTACAACAACAAGAAATTCGTTGCTTATTAATTCTAACATACCAAGGTTTACACTTTTCAAATGATCTTTGACTTATTTTAATATTCAATGGTAAGATTGAAGCATCTAATTTTTTTTTTATATAATTCGGTTTGAGTCATATCTAAGAGATGCTTTGGATGAGGTACACGAATTTTGGAACCCACCCTTAATTTTAAGACATCTCTAATGTTAGGTGATACTCTTGTATTATCATGCCAAAATTTATCGATTAAAGATTTAATTTCATTAGTTAATTTCATGTCTAATCTTGGGAGTCTACCACTAAAACTCCAACATTGATTAATTGGATCATTCTCAATATTTTCTCTTTTTTTAGCAGCTCTAATCAAAGTTTTGGGATTTACTTTTATACATTTACTAATCCTACTTAACATTCTTTTATTTGAAGTTGCTTTATCAACTAAAGCAGTTGTTATTGCACGATGAGCCGCATTTTTATCTTTAGATCAACTTTTCTTACCTATAAAATCAATAGCATTAGCAACACTAGAAATGACTTGTTCTACTGAATCATCTTTCTTTTTTGGTTTTACAAAAATACCTAATTTTTCATCACTTTTCTCATTTTCCACATTCTCATCAATTGCACCATGAGTTGACATTGGAATCCTAATTTCTTTCTATAAAAAAACATTTTATATATTTTATTTCCATAAGTTCTAATTTGTCTCCAAGAAAATTTACCACGAAGGTTATCTAACACATCTTTTTCAATTGTAAAAAAAACATTTTCATCTTCATCCATACAAGGGGTTTCATTTTCATTCACACAAGGGGTTTCATTTTCATTCACACAAGGGGTTCCATTTTCATTTTCAAAAGTAAAAAAGATTTCATTCTCATTTTCATCAATATGAGGGATTTGATTAACATTTGCATTCTCATAAGATATATTTTCATCATTTTTTTGTTTTTGCATTCTTTCAACCCTATAATTATTGATATCATCAATGGTGTATCCAACTTCATCTAAACAAGCAAAATCAATATTATCAAGACTTGGGTTTGAAAGAATACCTGGAGAGATTGTTTGAATAGGTGCATTTTCCATATCATTGGGAGGTGGATTTGAAGACATACCCGAAGCTGTTTGCATATGTACTGTTTCCATATCATTCAAAGTTGTAGTTGAAGACATAGTTGAGTTTCTCTCCATAATTGTATTTTATTCTATATTCACCATCTCCACATTTGCATCATCTACATTCATTTCATCATTCATGACTTTCTCTTCAACATTCATTGGAGTAGATGCTTCCAAATTTTTCATTTGACGAATTCTTTCTCTTCTATCTTTTTGTCTTTTTGCCTCCATATCTTTATTTGCTTGAATTTCTTCGGGTGTCATTGACATTCTACACTTTTTTCTTTGTCTTTGTTTTGATCCCATAGTTACAAAACCCTTTTTGATGAAAAAACAAATGATTTACTTGTAACCAATTTTCAAATTTTTATCTCCTTCAAATATTCAAATAACACTTTGTACTATGAAGATCCTTTCTTCTTTGAACTTTGAAGTACACAAAAATATCATGAATACATCCAAAAACTTTTTTTTGACTTATTCTTGTACTTGATTCCACTTTAGAAAATTCAACTTGCACTTGACTTTTCAACCAATTTGCAATAGAATATGCCTTGCACAAGACAAATTTGTAATAAAAAATACAGAAAATCGAACTTGCGGGCCGTACTGCAGAAAAAGAATGTTGCAGGAAAACCATACTGTATCAGAAAATGTCAAATCAGGATAAACGGATATATTAGAAACGCGTACGCGTTACCTTTACCCAACGGGTAAAAACATAACGCATACGCATTATGAAACGTGTACGTGTTTTGTTTCAATAACGCGTATGCGTTATTAAAAAAATTGTTTCCCAACCCACCTGGAGACTTGGTTTTAGGTTCGGGAAAGCTTTGGCAATCCGAGCCTTAGCCTTTGACCTGCAACTAAAAAACTAAGGCAGATTGAAGAAGAATGTTCAACTTTGACAATATGGTTGATGAATTTTTTTTCTGAATCAATCTATAAAATTAAAACCCATTACAGAACATGATGTCTAGTTTTTATATATATAATTTTTATTAAGATTGGATTATATTTTCTATTTTTTAATTAATTTCAAAGCAAACTAGTCATTAAACTTGAAATATCAGACTTTTTTTGTTTTTTAATAACTTTTTTTTGGTTAAAGTTTTTAGAAAAAAAATTATATGACATCAATCTTTAGACAATTCTTTACACAATGAAAAAAAAAAAATTCAAAAAAAGTTTAGTTTAGGTCAAATTATGCTGTCCGTACACGTTGATTTTTAAAAACAACAATTAAGGCCAATAAAAATTAAATAATAAAAAAAATATTCAACAAAAAATTACAAAAAAAATTCCTCATCAATCTTCATGTTGTTAGCTCTCTTTCCCCAAAAGGAATTAGTAAAATACTTTTATTTGATTCAAAAAGTGTTGTCCGTACACGTGCATGGTATGGTAAAAAAACAGGGACTTTTAAAAAGTGGTTTTTATAGATCTTTATCAAAATTTAGTTTCTACAATCTGGGTATTTGAATAATTTACATATTTATAAACTAGATTCAAATCTCTAAATTTCATATTACTGACTTTTTAAAAAAATCATTTTGTAAGTGCCTCAAATTTTCAGTTCAAGTGTGACAAATTTTGAAAAACAAAAAAAACACTTCCACTTTTTGAGCTTTTTGTGGACCCAATTTCTTGCATCAGCCCTATTGTCCATCATTTATCTATACAATGAAAGGAGCACTAGCACAAATACTTTCAAAGGTCTTTTAAAAGTCTTTGTACCAGTACAATAAAAAGTGTTATGTCAATTTGATATATGTAAATATGTAAGTGGATTTTTCTGTGCATTAAATGTAAATCCAACCAAATCAAATATTTATGGTGAGAATGATTTGCATTTATTGAAGTCAACACACCACACATTCTGACAAAGCACATTCCGAATAAATTGATATCTAGGCATTCAGATTTCCCTGAGTCTTGGATTGAATGGGCATATGGACATTTTAATTTCCCAAGACATGGTATATACTATGCCTATAGTTTCTAATGATCCATCTCACATTTATTTTTGATGGTTTTATTTTGAAGTGTAGGTTATTGATTCTACTAATTAAGTTTAATTATAAATCTTCCATAAATTAAATTAGGCAATGACATCTTTAGATCTTAACCACCAAATATAGCACTAATGGATTTGAATGCATAATTAGTAAATATGATGTATACATAAAGTTCTCATACATAAAAAAACAAATAGAGATGTTAGATTCAACCATTAATGTGCCCATTACAATATAAATACATCCCCTTTTCCTTTCAAGTTTCTCCCTCCTCCACATGGCACATTATCAAAAATCATGTTAAGAGGAAATTATCTTATTTAATCACCAAACCTCTTTCTCTTGTAGAATAATTTAAGGTTTGTTCTAAATTTTTAGCAGCTAGGTCCATGTAAAGGTTAGAATACTATGAGAAGAATGATTTCAATAATTGATTATCTATCAAATAAAAGTCCATTTTGTGGTCTCTTATGATCACTTGCCATGATAAAGCTCTTGCTAGATTTTCTTGGGCTTGTGCATTACAAATCTCCTAGATCTTTTTCAAGGACAAGCCAAAATAAAATACAAGCTCTTCAATCAAAATTTTGAATCATTTTAGATAGGAAATTACCATTTTGTAACTACAAAACTCACCAAGAATATTCATAGCTCTCCTCGCATATGGATATGGTGCAAAAACTTAATGATAAAAGGGCCCTATGGTCCTCAACTACATAGCAACACATATTTCAAATTGTTTGGACATCCATTCTTGAACCAAAACTTTCTCACTTTTTTTCGAGTATTCTCTACCATGATATTCTCATTAGATGTAGATTGATGCCCTTATGAGTTGTAAGTCCTCTCCCTTTTGTGGATAGTAGAAAATATAAACTATTCACAATATATAAATTTGATTCGCCATTTGAAAATACAAAACTTTAGCTCTTTTTTGGAGCTTCTGTTGGCATTCACTTCTCATCGATGTATATTAAGTCAATGATTTAATCCAATGTTCTCTCTCCCCCTCTTCCTCCCTTTATCACTCCCTCTTTCTTCCCCTATTTCTCACTCTTTCCATTGAATCCCTAAATTTATTAATATCTTCCAGATTTATAAGCATTTTCAATTATGTTAAGATCATTTGAAGCTATCAATTCTCAATTGACCTACCAATTGACCTCATGCACTACACAAATATATGAAAAAAAAAAATACCAAACATTTCCTAATTGAATTTCTACACCTCTTCGGCGTACCCATTGCACACACTAAGGTGCAATTGCTAGTTTTTATTTATGAAAAAATATTAAGATATCAAAATTCAAAAGGTATATAAATCCAAAAATAAAACTATTTGAAATTTAAAAACTCTTAAAATAATATTAATATAAAACCAAACATTTAGAAATTGAGAAAGATAAATATATAATATATATAGGTAATAAATCGAAATTCAAGCCTAGTGTAAAAACCATTCTGAAAATAAAGAAACGTGTCTACTACGACAGCAGCGTGATTTTCTGAGTTGCTTTAGAACACTTCACGTCCTAAGATAAACCCAAAAACCCAAAAGCCTCGTGCAAGAAATTCATCAAAATGCATATAGGCACTCATATTTGTTCCAGCGGAGGCGGAGGCAGCAGTTGCAAGTCGAGTGGACGGCTGCCAGGAAGAAACCCCCCTTCTCCAGACGCTTGCAACACCGCCACTGGAGCAGAGTGCTGTACTGCCTCCAAGAGCTACCCCAAATACGATTGCTCTCCTGCCGTCTCCTCTGCCACTCCTGCCAATCTTACGCTCAACGATTTCACAGAGGGCGGAGACGGAGGCGGGGCTTCAAGCTGCGAAGGAAAGTACTACAGCAACTCGGAGAAGGTGGTGGCGCTTTCCACCGGGTGGTTTGACAGCAAAAGTCGGTGCTCCAAGATGATTCGGATCTCTGGCAATGGGAAAAGCGTGGTGGCGCGAGTGGTGGACGAGTGCGATTCAAGAAATGGATGCGATGAGGAGCACGGTTATCAACCGCCGTGCAGGAATAATATCGTGGATGCGTCTGTTGCGGTGTGGAATGAGTTGGGTGTGCCCAAAAACCGTCAGGGAGATGATTTCTCCGTCACCTGGTCCATGGCTTAAATCCACTTAAACCCTTATCTATAAACAACGGCCTGTATGGATAGGGAAAATGACTGGTTGTTAAATAATGCATGATAATACAGCAAAGAGCACTTCTTTTGGCGTTATCTGAACTTCTTTTCACTGATTTCTCTTTTATGTTGTTGTAGTGTAGTTGTGAGCGAATACAATCCATTTTACTTAAGTTAACCAATGGAATTAGAGATGCATGCTTGCACAAATAAAGTTTCAAAAGACATCACACAAAAGGATCTTCTTACACATCCACCTCCATTTAAAATTGTCCCATCAAGAAAAAGATCCTTGTGAAAGCTTTGCAATGTTTTACTTTGCTCTCACGCTAATTAATATTTAATGCAACAAGTCAACAAATGTGACTTGAGGAGTCATGAAATAGACTCATAGAACCCCCTAAACATTCTAGTTAGCTATGACTACACCTAATTTTAGAGTGGTCCTACTTTGATTACACCTTATTATCGCTCAGTAAAAAACTCGTGCTTAAAGAATAGTACTACACACTAAAGAATAGTACTATACACTAATTGATTTGATAGGTTATACTTAGGCTATATCTATTTAGAAAAATAGGATGAACAATCTTAATATTTTAGAAAAGCATATATTTATATCAATTATAAATATAGTATTGCATCATTTTGTAAGTCAATTACTTGTAAGTACTCTTCTCTATTAATTATGTCATTAATACAATGTTAGAGAGGTAGTATGTGTATAAAGAGTTACCTAGCTCACAAATTTCACAAAGCGTAAGATTAGTCATGTCTTCTTTGTTTCTTTGGAGAGTAAGGATGTAAGTATTGACAATGAGGAAGACATGAACACTTGGCTATAAGAAGAACACATACTAACATCCCAAAAATTATATGGGTTCAATTAGGTGTTCATGATACATAGACACCCTAAAAGCATGCCACAATTTATTCTAGAAGAGGAAATCACACAACAAACTTCAAAAGATGAAGTAGAGCATAATTTTGATCTTATTGTTTAGAATACAAGGTACCTCAACCACATGTCAAGAGGTATCTTGCATATTAAGCTACCCCATTATTCATGAGTTGGAGATCTAAATAGGTACTTGGAAGACATGGAAAAACCTTCGACATGAAGGACCTACAAGTTATAACATTACAAGATATATTAGTATCCAATGTAGCATGTTGGTGGAAATCCCATTAGGATAACATCCCTTGGCACCAAGAATTTAAAATATTGATTAGAACAAGGTATATACAAGAAGGAGAATACACCATAATATCAAAATTTCAAGGATCAATGCCACCTAAGAATCATTTGGAGACTTGTATAATAGCTTTGAAAGGAAGGAGAGAATATTATGCTAAGTTATACATATAATTCTTTCATTGGACCTTAACTCTAGTCTAGTAAGAACCTAGTACATTAACTAGGAGAGAAGGGAAAAAATAAAGAACTAGGGGAAACTCCAACATGACTTCACTCATACTTTCTATTTTTATGATGATGATGAAAGGATTCATACCGTACTATTGTGGATGAAAGAGATTATATTTAAAAGCCAATGGAGGAAAAAAATACCAAGATGAACCAACACAGTCCACCACTTCCAAAGGAAAAAGGTGTTTGGAGGCTAACTGAATGGATGAAAATAGAACACATCTTCCAAGTAAGAGATGCCACACATCACACTAGGAGGATGAAGGGAAAGAAACAAAACTAGATATCCAAGTGGAAGAAGAAGAAAGGGAAATAAATCCATGATGATTCCAAGGGTGAGAACTCTAATCAACCTTTAAAAATCAAGGAGGAAAACATATCATTAGTAGAAAATCTCAAGCTAGAAAAAGTTGGAAATTATTGGGATGAGAAAATTGTAGCAAAGGTAACTAGAATTTTGTTTGAGAACAAATATCTATTTTATTGGACATTCACTAGCCCGAAGGGAATTAAGGAAGAAGTAGAAGTGATGAAAATTCAACTCGAGGAAGGAGCCAAACCACAAAAGAAACAACCTTATAGGCTTAACCCTAACATGAAAAAGAAGGTATTAAAAAAGATAAAATGTTAGCAATAGGGATAATCCAACTTGTTGAAGGGTGATCCCACAATAGTGGTTTACAATTTTTGGCTAAACTGGACACTGCAATAATTGTTTTAAACTAAATCTTCACATTCAGGCACATATAGCAGCTAAACCGTGAGGAATTTGAAGATGATGCAAACTAGAGTCTCATCACATTTTGTCTGTAGATTCAAAAAATATTATTTTCAATTTTTTGGAATCAAATTGCACTTCTTTTTCCATCTCCCACGAAAACTGATTTTTTTCAGAACACAACATTTTTAAAAAGTGACGCACATCATATAACGCATAAATTTTTTTCCATGAAGGATAAAATTCTAATTCTTTCAAATTTAGATTTGTAACTCCGATATCTAGTGCTTCCACTTGGTTAGATAGTTTTTTATTGAATATTTTTTCTTAATCAAGTTTCAAAGTCAAACCAATTACAATTCAGACATAGCACGACTGTATAATGCGTAATTTTTTTTGTATATATCGAAATTCATTTTCTTTTTATTGGATCAAGGACTTCAATATCTAGTGCACTCATATTTTTTAATTTTTTTTTTATAATCTTCTATTTTTCCACATGTGCAGATCAAAGACTTTCATTTTTGATGAAAAACCTATGTTTAATAAAACTAGAAAAACAAATACATAATAAAATCAAAACATACTAAAATTATATTCATTGGATAGATCGTTCTGAGGATTACCTAATTCCAGTTGGGTTTGTGAAGTCTCCTCCATTTTCATCCTCAACCTAAGCTTCGAAGGGCAAAAATTCTGGTTTTTTTTGTGCCAGAGAGTAGGGAGGTGGGAAAAGGGGGGTTCGCTAGAACCATGGGGGTTCTAGTGAGCCCCTAGGGGTCTGAGCGAACTAGATTTCATTCAAACCCCCTTCAATATGCATTTTTCTTTTGTTTTTTGGGCGGGAAATGTGGGCCCAATAATTAATGGGTTCACTCAAACCTTAGTTCAGTTGAACCCCTTTTTGGTTCGGTTGAACTTGTAGATTCATTCGAACCCCTAAAACCACTTTTTTTTTTCCATGGGGTCATTTTTTCTCAGTTTTTCTTCCTCCATCAAATTGTAAACCACTATTGTGGCTTCACCCTGAAGATACAAAATGGATCAGTCTCATGGTGGTGCAAAATAAGAAAATAAGAGAAATAATTTGACATGTGTCAACTTCTACAAACTCTTGATAAAGCATGCATCCATGATCCATCAACTACCCCCTTTACATAGGAGATATTAGAATTAGTGATAGGGATAAAAATATATTCCTTCATCGATAGATTTTATAGTAACCATTAAGTGAAAATCAAGGAGGAAGTTAAGACTATCTCCACCACTAAATTGGGATCATTCATGTATATTATCATTCCCTTCAAATTAAAGAATTCTCATGTTTTATTTAGCTACATAATGATAACTTCCTTTAAAGATTTAATACATCACTTTATAGAAGTATACTTGGATGATTGGATAGTATACAAATTGGCGAAGGACCATATACAAACACTCCAAAAAATGTTAGAAAGATGTAGGATCTTATAAATATCCTTAAATATAAATAAATACATCTTTATGGTACCGTTTTCTACACTTATTAGACATATTGTTTGTAAGGAAGGCTTAATGGTAGACCCCATGAGGTTAGCACTCATCATGACCCTGCTACCACAAAAAATAACACTAGAAGTAAAGAACTTCTTGGGATACATAGGATATCATCGTAAGTTCACGAGAAGCTATGCAAAAAACCATTAGAATATTTTCTTAATCTAGGAAATCTAAAAAAAGCATAAATTGGATTAGATTAGTTTCGACAATCTTTTGACACACTTGAGGAAAATTTTGTTGAAGAACTAATTCTAATAATATTTTTAGATTGGACAAATCCCTTTCATGTCCATGTAGATGTCTCTAATATAGCTATTAGAGTAGTCTTGACATAGCCTAGGGAAAATAAGGACCATCCTATTGCATTTGCAAGTAGGAAATTTTCTTGAGTAGAGAAAAGTTATACTACGATTGAGAGAGAGGCTTTGGCAATTGTGTAAGAATTACATAAGTTTAAATATTATCTATTATCTATAATTTATTTACCTTCTACACCAACCATGAACCATTGAAGTATTTTTTGAACAAGCTAGTGATTATTTTAGGAGTTTAATTTTAACATCATGGTGAAACTTGGGATAAACAACCAAGGTATAGATTACTTATCAATAATTGGTATTGGTGAAGACCCCGATGACCAAGAAGAATATCCCCCTAATGTAAAATTGTTTAAAGTAGTTGCAATACCATGCAAAACTACATGATGTGGCCTCATTACTATTTACAGACCAATATCCATAAGACATGTCACTGCAAGATAAATGATTACTATTGTGCAAGTCTCTACCATTCACAATTATTGAGGGAGATAAATATAAGGTTGGAAGAGATGATATCACTCAAATAATTATATATTAACATGAGAGAGGAGACATCTTAAGAAAGCACTTGAAGGAATGTTCAATGGAAATAATTCAAGAGATTCCACCACAAGGAAGATAAAGTTGGTAGGACTCTAGTAGCCAAATTTTAATATGGATAAACAAAAATATGATAAGAAATACAATATCTATCACTAGATAGGAAGACCTACTATTAGCAAGAATTTTAAGGGATACAAACCAAAGTTTTGTTCCCAAAATATCTCTACTAGTTGTAGTCTATAACCCCAGAGTTGGTCTTATTGAGGAAACAAAAGATGGTATTCCAAATCCAAGATTAGTTATAAATCAGAATAAAGTAGCATACACACACAAGATATATTATAATTTAGAGTTATATTTATATTCATTATATCAATAATCATTCATTATATTCCTTCTATCTCCGCTATAGTTAATCTTCTATACTATACTATGGCATCACCTCTTCCTAATGAATAGATCTTTCTACATACTTATATTTACAAGATGGGATGTGGCCCTTAGATAGTATCCCTAGAGTAAATTAAATCTTCCTAAATTAATGTTCCAAAATATTGTTTTGGTTAGCTATAACGGGTAATTTTATTTTTTCTTCAGCAAAATCTGATTTGCATGAGAAAATGAAGATAGTTACCCTCAAAATTTCAAGATGCGGCAAGAAAAAAAGTTGAAGTGCTCTGTGTCTAATTTCTAAGCTACTATTTAAAAAAAAAAAATTAATTTAGATTAAGGGTCTCAAAAAGGGGGGGGCCCAAAACAGGTCCTATTTTTATAAAAAAAAATAGTATAGTGCCTGAGGGCTCCCCCCTTTTTGATTAACTTTTTTTTTAGAATTTTAAAAATCCCAATAGTGAGAAATTAGCTAACACCATGTAGTTTATCATCATTCTTTCGAATAATTTTTTTAATGAATATATAATATTTTATGAATTTTTAAAGTGGAAGCATCCTGAAAAGCTGAAATTTGAGTGTGCTCCCCCCCAATATTTTTGTAAACTAATCGAAAATTGATTTTTTTTTTCATCATGTGTAGAATGGAGTCTAGTTTCAAAAAATGTAATTTGTTTCACGTTCTGATGAATGAGTAAAAATCTATCCTAAAACTAGCACATGTTGGTTTTTGACCAAAATCGAAGGCATTTACAATAGAAGCCATGGATCGAAACCTTAACTGAATCAAAATGAAAAAATAATTATATATTTAGATAACTAAGAGAGAGGTTAACGCTATCACGGTTTTTTTATAAACTTGCATTGAAAGATGTGCAAATGAGATGGGGAACATAGACAAAAATATGAAGAAATTTGGCACCCTTTCAAAAAATCACATCTTTTTCATGAAATGGTTGTCCAAACCTTTGGGTCGGATGCCCAATGCAAAATCCAACCCATAGGGTTGGTAATTCCCAATGCAACTTATTTGGCACTCGCCAAATTTGGTGTGCACCAAATGGGCTGCTTCATTTGGTGTGTGCCAAATTTGGCAAGCGCCAAATGGCTTTCATGACTTTTGGAATGTATTTTTGTAAACTCTTTGATTTTTTCTTTCTCTATCAGGGATACTATATACATGAAATAAACATTTAAGTATAAGTTGAAATTTACTTTCTTATACTTTAAGTTATATTTCATGTATATTTAGGTAGGATGTTTGAGAGTGGTTTCAGATCTCTAGGAGTTATAATGCAAATTCTAGTTTTTGGAAGATCTTAAAAATTCCAGACTTAGTCAAATTTCAGTAATCAACATGTCAAATTTTAGTAATCAGGAGGTCAAATTTCATCTTTCTCTCTCTATCTCACTAATTTTCATCTCTTATTCTCTAGACCCCTCTCTCTCTCACTATCTCCATCCCTTTATCTAACAATATCTTCCTTGAGCTCAAGAACTATGTCTCTACATGTCCATCTCTCTCTCCTTCCCTCTCCAATATCTATCTCCCTCCCTCCTTCCCTCTCTACATTTCTCTATCTCCCCTCCCTCTCCTTTTATCTCTATATACATCTCTCTACTCTCTATATCACCTCTCTCTATACCTACCTATCCCTCTCTCCCACTCTCTCCCCTCTTTCTCTCTCACTCTCTACTTCCCTCTCTACTCTCTATCTCCCACTCTCTCTCCTTCCCTTTCTACTTCTCTCTATCTCACCTCTCTTTCTCCCCCCCTCTCTCT
>CM021106.1:80433867-80447797 GCA_007115665.2 Sequoiadendron giganteum | reverse complement strand
ATCAAATTTTGATTGCTTTGCAGCCTTATTCTAAGACAAAAATATAAGTTCTAAGGTACGTCTACCAAAGATTTTAGGATCATAAATATCATGGTACCCATCGGTGAAACCTGGGGTTTTAAGAAATTCTACATAATGTATTTTTTTATTGGACATTGCTCTAGTGGTACTGGTGGTAGACATGCTTGTACAAATGTGAAGTTGTGAAATTTGAATTCCTTAATAAGTAATACCTATTAGTCCTCCTTAATTTTAATGAATTATTGAGTCTCTAAAGTCTAAAACCAAACTTCAAACTTTGACAAAATAAGATTTTAAGAAATGTCAAATGATGAAACGTAGTCGCAGGAACTCTTTCACTTACCCAGATTTGGAGTCCCGATGCTTGAAAACTAGAATGGCATTGTTGGAAGTGGAATTGTGGAATCCAAAACAGGGTGGTGCACTACAATGGCCAATGAGAAATCTGAATATTGAAGACTTTAAAAATCACTGTACAATTTCAAAGTGAAAAGTGTTTTAAATTCTTTTTTTCTCGTAATTGGAACATTAAAGTGAATGACACGTCTTAGAAGTTAGGTCTAAAAGACTAGTGACTACAAGTTGAAAATTCTTAACCATTGATCTTTCTAATTCTAATGGTTATAGGGTGATTCTGGAGGTTTAAGTTGGGAAGCCCATTGCTCTGTGAATTTCATTACAGAATGCAACTACAACCATACATCAAATGTTCATCCAATGGTTGAAACTTGAGTAATTTATGATATTAACCTTTAAATTTTAAAAACAAACATTAATCACTTGACAGTTGACACTTAGCAGTAGAAATCTTTAAAGTGAATGACACATCTTAGGAGTTAGGTCTACAAGACTAGTGACTACAAGTTACAAATTCTTCACCATTGATCTTTCTAAATCTAGCGGTTATAGTGTGATTCTGGAGGTTTAAGTTGGGAAGCCCATCACTCTGTGCACGTCATTACGGAATGCAACTACAACCATACATCAAATGTTCATCCAATGGTTGAAACTTGAGTAATTTATGATATTAACTTTAAAAATAAACATTAATCACTTGACAGTTGACAACAGGCCTAGAATTTCATGGTCTATTAAATATATGACCATTTTTTCAATTTTAGACTGTATATTATGGCTATAAAATTTATTAGACCGTATAGTTTGACTTGCTATATTTTTATTAAACCGTAAAAAAACATTATATAGTATTTTAATTTATAATATATATCAGTTTATAATTTTTATTATAAAAAGAAAATAAAATATAACTTTTTTGAATATTTTTAATATGAATTTAGAAACTTTTGACTCTTTTATAATATTAATAGCCATCATTTTTTATATTAATATATGTGATTTATAATATTATTATAAAAAATATATATTAATTTAGAATCTTTTCAAAATAAAACATAATTATTTTTAATTTTTAGAATATATTTAACAAGATTTATTTTTAATATGATTTTAGAAAATTTTGTTAATTATTAATTATAACAGTAAATTTTTATATTTATCACTAATAATTATCATTGTTTTCTAATTTTTCAAGATATTCCATTTATTAAAGATTTTATATAAAAATTCATAAATTAAACAATTTTTTTTATAGGCATTTAAATGACCAAACCGTCATAAAATTTTCATATTGATTGTTTGCTATTGTCATAATCTTAACCATTGAGTTTTCTAAATCTAATGGTTATAGGGTAATTCCAGAGGTTTAAATTGGGAAGGCCATCACTTTGTTCATTTCATTACAGAATGTAACTACAACCATACATCAAATGTTCATCCAACGGTTGAACTTGAAACTTGAGTAATTTACTAATTTATGATATTAACTTAAAAAAATTTACATGACACATGTGTTTTAAAGTCAATACCATAGGGATCGTCCTAACAATTGCATAGAGTATATTACTTAATTTCTCAAAAGAAAAAAAATGATTTGAATATATTACATTATTAATAGACACTGAAGTTCCGAACTCAAAAACAAACTCTTTACTCTTAAACATAAATGAATAACGAAGATTCAAGGAATCAAGAATAACACAATACAACCATTTATTTTATTGCAATTGAATTTCAATGTCACATTATTACCTATCTTTTTACAGATGAGTAGCACTGTAGCTCCTATTTTGTATAAATAACATATGTCAGTGTGTCACTTTAGTACTTTACATAGACAAAATTTAATAATTTATTCCAAGTTGTTGCTCATTACAATGGATTACAAATTGATTCCAATTTGCAAGATTTTCTCTTGAAAACTTACTACACATGTATCTCTAAAAATAAATGTGGCTCTAAAAATAAATTCATGATTCCAAGCTTCTACTAGTGGATTTTCCAACCATGCCGGGGAAAGGGCATTCCAATCAATCTTGGGGAAATGGGAGTTGTGAAGATACAAAATGTACTTATCCCCTTCGAGAACCAGAGTCATACAGAAGATGCAATACAAATGTCTCTTTGAAAATAAATTCATGGGGCTTGCCTGGTCAACCATGCTGGGGAAATGGGAGCTGTTAGAATACAGGAGGAGAAGCAAATCTAGTCCCATCTTTTACCTACAACCTCTATGCTTTGGGATAGCACTTATCTCCATCAGAGCTCCTCATCTTGGTTCAAAACCCATCAGAAAATTCAGGTTAACCAAATCAACTTCTTTCCAATTCCACCCATTCTGAACTTGAAGGAAATTCATCTTTTACTGATTACTCTGTAACTACATAATTGTAGGTAGGATAATTTACAGTATCTCCAATACTGCATCATCTTCTTCATGAATCCTTATTAACCCTAGAAAATAAAAACCCTTATGGCACTATCTACTAATCAATGAATCACTATCCCTATTTATGGGCCACTAGTTCTGCTACCAGCCTATATAATTAAAATTTATAATTTGATTGACGTCTTGCTATGTGCCAACTTGAACTCTACCTCAAGCTAACAAGCTGTCAAAATCACTCAAAGTTCAAATGATATGAAATCATTACAAATCTTGTTTCATTAAAGCTATGAGTTGTCCAAGAAATTTCTTCATATTTTCATATCACATATGGCATTAATCGCCACCACAGCCATTGCCAGCCACACTTTCTTCAAAAATATTGAGAATTTCAATAAAATTAAATGTACAACATCGAGGCATTGAAAAGACTAAATGAGTGATGAGTGATGGGCCTTTATCTCGCCACATGTCTACATCTAATGGTTATAGTGTTATACCGGAGGTTTCAATTCACAAGTCTAATGCTTTAGAGATTTACTTCTAGAATGCAACTCTTTTTTCTTGTTGGTGTACAGATTTGTCACTTTAATTGCCACCACTGCCTACACTAGTAGTATGACAACCATGCTTTCTTAAAAAAGAATGAGAATTTTAATTAAATGAAATGTACAATGTCAAGGCATTAAAAAGACAGAATGAGTGATGAGCGATGAGCCATGATCTCGCCACATGTCCACATCTAATGGTTATAGTGTTATTCTAGAGGTTTCAAATCACAAGTCTAGTGCTTCAGAGATTTACTTTCGAAAATGCAACTACAGTCGTCCATCGAACATTCAACGAATGACCCCTATGATTTTTCGTTGGTATATTTGTTTATTTCGCCAATAGACTTTTTTACTATTTTGAGATTCTTTTTAATTCACCAATGAAAATATATTTTTGTCTTTGAAAAAAGGTTTTAATCTCCAATGGAAAAACAATTCTGGTTTGAAAAACAGTTTTATTCGCTAATGAAAAATATTTTATTCTATTAAAAAAAATTGCAATTCGCCAAGATTTTCAATGAACTTCTAGGGATTATAAAAGATTCACCAATTGGGATTTTATTTTTCCTATAAAATGAAAAAAAATGCCAACAAAAATAATATTTTTCATTGGGAAGTATACCAGATTCGCCAGGATTTTACACCTACGTCAAGGGGGGAGTTTCTTAAAGTTTTCCCGAGATGAGCCCCTAAGGCATGAGGTTAGTCCTTAGGGTTTATGAAATAAAGTCAATCATCATTCATAATAAAATATCTTTCACTCGACTGAAGATCAAACTATGATGTCTCTACACATGTTACGTAGGTAAGGCCATCTCCGATGAGCCCCTCAAGCACTAGGTCAGTCCTTCAGGGTTTATCAATTAGACACCTTGATTATACATAAAGAATCATCTTAGTCTCATACAAATAATCAATCAATTAGATAAAATATCCAACTTGTCTTCAAACCAAACCGTTCAATTCCCTAATTAGTCAAAACATCAAATCAATAATTATCAATCAATCAATCATCTTACACAAGAAGTGACATTGTCAAAACCAGACTTGACATCTTATATGACTTGCCTCATTTCTTGAAACTAGACCCGACCTTATCGTTTGTCTTATATAGGATGTGTCCATTCTAAAACCATACATTATCATTCATCAACCTTATCATTTTCCTTATATAGGTGGCTACATGCTTGAAACTGTTGAATCTCTATTGTGCTAATTTGTCTTTGATGACAATTTGTACTACAATCTGGTATCTTGGTGATGGTTTACTCAGTTGATCTGCTTTTCTAATTGGCATATTTACTTCACTTTGGATACTATATATGGTGGCACTGATATCTTGACTCTATGTGCAGATCTTGGTTGAGGTACTCTATTTACAAGTTCTTTGTTCTATTGATTAGGTTGCTTTTCATTTTTAAGAAAACCCTATCAGGTTTCCTTAATCAAATGATAATCGTTTATGGTATGTGAAATGGAATTGTGAATTTAACATGTAAAATTAGTCTTCACTATACTTCATTAGTCATTGGACATTATTTGGCATTGGCACATTAAATAGCAATAAATATAACAAGGTGGCAATCTGCATTGATATTTTTGGATATCTTTTGGTTGTAAAAATCTTTAGCACTCTATAGGAATGCATATTATATTGCATTTGGGTTAATGATAGAAAACACTAAAAGCTTAAAATCAGACAACAAGTATAAATCTTGTCTTTGGTAAGACGTCTTACCGCATTACCACTGACAGATAAGCTGGTAACCATGGTAGTGCGCTGAAATTTGTTAGTAGCAAGCAAGACAGCTACCGCTACACCATGAGTTGTTTGAAGGGAAACCGTGGTAGTGCAGTGAAAATGGTTAGCACCAAGCAAGACAAGTACCATTACACCGCGGGCAGTCAGAAAGGTAACCATGGTAGTGTGGTGGAAGCGGCTAGTAGCATGCAAGACATCTACCGCTATACTACAGGCTATCAGAAGAGTAACCATGGTAGCACAGTGGAAACAATTAGTGGTATGCAAGGAGCTACCACTTTACCGCGGGTTGTCCGAAGGGAGATCGCGGTTGTGCGGTAAGGAAGCGAATGTCAAATGATATATTGAGTTTTTGATTTATTAATGATAGTCCTATTGGACTTCAAATGATATCAATCTTGGTAAATATTTTTGATTGATTGCTTTGGAAGTTTAGGGAAAAACTTGTGCTTCACTTGTTCGAGGGTTTGGAACCATATTCTTGCCGCCTCCATGGAATCACTCAATCATTTCACTATGTAATCGACGGTTTTTATGTAACTCTTGGACAACAAATGGGGTAGCTTGAAAGACCATCAACATGGTCATTTCTCTTGTCAAGTTCTTGGCATCGGGTGAATGCTCGAAATAGCAATGTGGCACGGGTTTCTCAGCTACTCTAGAGATTTGGTAAATTGCTTATGGAAAATTCATTTTTGGTCCTCTCAGGTATTCTTTTAGTTTGCTTAATAGATCCATTACTTCTCAGGCAAGGTTATTTCGAGTTAAGTTTTCTATGCAAAAAGAAAAGTGGAAAATGTCTATTCCTTTCATGATTAGATCTAAAATGCACGATTTCGGTTATGGAAGCATTGTTCTTTCAGTTACTTCTTTTTGCAGCAATTTTTCAATGGCTATTATTTGAAAATTACATGCATGCCTTGATGTTGTTTCGTTAAAGCACTGTCTATGCAGGCTGCTTGAGAGGACAGTTTTTCAATCTACCTTCTATATTTGCACAATGCTTGAGTATTCCTTTTAGACGACCTTATTCAGATTGGTCCTTCCCTCATGATCACGGTAACATCTCGAACTGTTGCTTGATAGTAGCATGGTAACCTGATAATCATCTTTGAGTAACTCTTTGAAAGTGGAAAAAGAGCAACTACTGTAACTCTTCTGGGATGTAATGACGTAAAATGTAAAAAGAGGAAATCAAAGAGATTAGGGTTTAATAATTACTGAAAAACATGAAAAGTGAAAGGATAACAGTAGAGCAACATATACTAGTTTTTTTTTTGGATGAGATAGAGGAATGAATTCGAGTGTGGAAAAAATAAATTGAGAGTAATAGTGTGTTAACTGGTTTTGAACAGTTTCATGAAAAATGTATGAAATAGAGTTTGAGAAAAAGAAAGTTGTACAAACCACTGATAATATAGTTTGATGGGAAGTTGTAGTGAGACTGTAACAAGATTTTCCTCAAGCTATCTTAACACTTGATAATGGGTGGAACTCTCAAGTGTCACGATTAACATTTGAGAATTCTATGCATTGTCTGTCAAGAGCACTTGACATAAATCAAGGAAACGGAGAGATCCTCTCTATCATTGTATGTTCTATTGAAAAATAGCAAAGGGGTTGGTGCTCCTTGAGATTGGTTTCTCTAAAAAGAGGGGTTGGTCCTCCTTCAGTTGGTGCTCAGAAATCAGCCTATGAGGCATTGTCAAAAATGATTATTGAAATGAAAGCCTCGAAAAGGCAATAGGTTCAGGAGTGGTTTTTATACCCCAAGACGGTTTTGCACTCGGCATATCTTGTGTCTATTTGGGTATCTATGGTTCATTTTATTTAGTTCTTTAATGCTTTAAATTGATATGGTTAACCATTCTCATTTCAGTTTATGTGATTGCATTCAATACATTAATGAGTTTATCATTGATAAATGAGAACATACATCTGGTTTATTTCAGGTTCGGTTAAAATTGGTAAAGATGTTAATAACAATGATTCACCCCCCCCCCTCCCTCTTAGTTTATTTTCACTCCAACATAAACTAGACTCAATGTCTTATACAAAATGCTTCATTTTCTGAAACCAAGCGTTATCAATCAATCAACCAACCAATTAATCCTATCAACCCCTTTTAGCACACAATCCTTGGAAAAACAAATCTAAATGGTTGTTGACTTTGTTGGTTCAATTTGTCTTATCTTTTTCTTGATTTATCTTTTGGTATTAAATGTTACTAGCCACCTTAAGATGTCCCGAGAAGGATTTAGAGGAGTGGTGATGTCTCATGACTTGCTTTTTATTTGATTGTTCTTTGTGGTTTGTCTTGACAAAAAGAGTAGGGAAAACTTACTCCTAGTATGAGTTATTACATTCCTTATCTATGAAGTGCCATTTTTTCATAGAAGGATAACATTGCACACCTTGGTCTATGCCATACCATGGTCCTTATTGTCCATTTTCCATATTTTTCATGCCCAATGATGATAAACACACAAGCCTAACATCTCTCAAGAAAAATATCAACCGCTCTTCAAACATCTAACTCTATGCTAACATTTTCCTCCTTCTAATATTCTTTTCGTGAATCCTTGCATTAATGCTTATCAAATTCGCTTGTCGGAATAATTTTTTAATTTTATAAAAAATTTCAAAAAAAAAATTTGAGGTGGCATGGGTCTATCCCGCCTATATTGGGGCATGTCCTAGACTAAATTTCTTTAACACAATGTGATAAACCACTTTATCTCATAGAGGGAAAAAATGTAGACACAAAAAAATGTTTCAGGCATACAAGCATCATTTTCCACTTTTTCCCCTACATAATTTAATAATTTTAATTATTTAATTAATTCATTTATCATTTTATTCTTCCTTTGATTAACTAAATAAATTATCGATTTTTTCTACCATAATTAAATAAATTTTATTTATTTAATTATCTTCCACCTTTCCTATTTTAATTATTTATTATTTTGTCCTTTTCCCTTTCTTCTATAATCAAATAATTGTTTTAATTATTTAATTATTCATTTTCCCTCCTAAATTAAATAATTATCCAATTTAATTAAAAGTCAACATTTTCCCTTTCTTTAATTGTTTTAATTATTTAATTATTCACTTTCCCTCTAGATTAAATAATTATTTAATTTACTCTAACAACCTATGCCAACCTCTTTATATGTGCCCTTCTTATCTCTTCACATATCAATTAATTTCCACCCTTGATAAGGTTTTATTACCTTTTAATCTCCATCATCAATCCTTAACTAAACACAATTTTTGGCCTAATTTTATTTCATTGATTCTCAAGAAATCTCATCCATTGATCTTCATCATTTGATCTTCACCCTTCATTTAAATTTTCTTTTCTATAAAAGAGACCTATCACTTTCATTTCAACCCTAGCTAGCTAGAGATAACCACAACTATTATCTTTGATATACTGTAAAATGGAGAAGATGAATGAAGGTGATTCAATCATGGCATAGGGATTATAGGTAATACTGTTTTATCATTTTATATTTTTATGTTCATTTGTGCTTCAGTGTTGGATTAGGCTCCTAGGGTTTGATTTTATGTATTTGACAGTTGATACTATTGCTTCATGCCTTTTCCCTTGATTCTACCTTATTCTATAGATGAAATCCCTGTTGAGATATTTTTCATAACAATTGTACTGTAAATTGGAATAGCTTATCAAATTCATATTGGAAAATATAAAAGTTCTCTTTTACTTTAACTTAAAAACATCTTTCAAATACCCATAACTTTATTCTATAGAATGAAATCTTTGTTGAGAGATTTTGTCATCACAACTATACTATAAATTGGAATAGCTTATTAAATTGAAAATTGAAAATATAAAAGTATTCTTTTATTTTATCTCAAAAAAATATTTCAAATACCCATAGTAAAATATAGGTAATGGCTTTAGGATAATAAAACTACTCTTTTATTTTAGCTCAAAAAAAATCTGTCAAATACCCATAACCCTATTCAACAGAATGAAATCCTTGTTGAGATTAGGATACTAGGGTTTGAGTTTTATGTATTTTATGGTTGATGCTATTGATTCATGCGTTTTCTCTTGATTCTACCTTATTCTATAGAATGAAATCCTTATTGAGATTTTATGTGGTTAAAAATGTACTATAAATTGGAATAGCTTACTAAATTCATAATGAAAAATATAAAAGCACTTATTTATTTTAGCTCAAAAGAATATTTCAAATCACACTGTGTAACTATTTAAAAAATAAATAAAGGAATTTCAAAATTTAACTTTCTCATAATAATTAGATTCTCCATATAAAACATTAATTAACATCATCGAATCATCAGATTTATGGTTCAATTGACACTGCAGAAAGGACTGCGGTCTTCAATAGACCAATATCCGGTACACTTAACATTGTTTATGCCATGCATCTGCCGGTTTTCTCCAACACAACCAAAGGTTTATGCATACTCATTTGCTTCTCATATAGTTAAGCTTTCATGTTTAATAGTGCATGGTGTGTGATACAATGTGTTGGCATATCTGTAATTTAGTTACACCCTGTAATTTTATTTTTTGAAAACTTAATATAGCTATAAGGAGAAACAAATTTGAAATGTTTATATTTCTCGATTTTAGATGTTATATTTTCTCCAACCGGGACAGACCCATTACTTGGTAATTTGGCAATTGATCAGAGTTTAAAGATTATAGTTGAGACTTGCTCTATCACATGACACAGGTCACAGGTAACTTTCCTCCAACAATTACGAGTGCCTCGTTTGTTTAAGGAAAGAATTATCTTTATTTGCTTCACCAGTACGAGCAGGTTTACTTCTTTCAGCGTAAGGGTCCTGTAGTACCATCACCAGGTATCTAGATAAAGCTGTATTTTCAAACTGTGTCATCTTCACATTAAGATTGTGTTTTTCTCACGTAATTGCATACTTTCTGTTGTATAAGCAGTTTCACAACGTTCAGAGAGGTCCTGTAGTAGATATGGAAAAGCAGAAGATTGATTCTGCCCAAGCACTCGGAGGTCCTTGCTTGTAACCAATATTGTAAATAATTCATTGATTAGCGACTGACCTTTGTATTACTACTGTAAAGATTTATGCATATGAATAAATTTAATGATAAATACAACTTTGATGCAGTTGACCCGACATCATCTATTGGAAGTGTTGTTACTGGCTGTATTGATGGAAAATTTGAGCATGGTTACCTAGTTAGTGTGACAGTTGGAACAAGGAAAATGAGGGGTCTTTTGTACCATGTTCCTCCTTCCACCACTGTACCACAGCATGCAATTGTATCTCCCTTTATGAATAGCACGGGTAATGAGCTAAAAGCCTCTGTCACGGAACATCAGATTGAACGTAGGCGAAAAAAGAAGCTAATGACTAAGAAATGTGAAATGTAGTGCGAGCTATAACACAGATTTTCCAATGCAGCGAGCTGAGGTATCTTGATCTCTTGAAGTCTGTGAGTGTTGGTGGAGCTATTGTGGTGAAATCTATGTTACATTGAGAATGTGTTCTATGTGTAACATTCTATTTTCTTTTCTTCTTTCTTTTCTGATAGTGAGTCAGATGTGAGACTTTATGGACAGTGTGTCTTATTTTGGTAGTAATTTTTTTTGTGCTGGTTTTTTCAAATACTTATATTGTGATCTAATTTTCACCATGGTTTTCCATATAAATATGATGTTATCTTGTGTATTGTATTGGTTGTTTTCAGTTTTTGTTATATATTCTTCATATTCAAACATTATAACATATTAAGGGTCTAATGACTGCATGTGGATTTGATTATTGTTGAGGATTTTATTGATTTGAATGTAGTTTAATCAGTAGAACTTAAACAAGAACTCGTTCCATACCAGGAGCTGCTCTGTGACAAGCAATATTAACCATCAAACTCTTGTTTGAGTCGGATTTATCAAATCAGCAGAAGCCAGTTCGATATAGGAATAAACTTAGTTCTACGGCATACATTCCATTTCCATACCAAATGTTGTATAGGTCAAACAGGTAGTGTTTAGTTCATCCGGACTGTAAGTTTGTAGACATGAAATGCACTTTCCTTGTTGCAAACAAGCAACAGATTTTGTCTTTATTCAAAAAGTACTGCCAATAGACTCGGCTTTGATTATCGAATTGGTCCATTAAATATTTGATGCAGTCTATGGCTCCATGAGCAACTAGGTATTATTCCTGACTGTTGAAGCATTTCGTTTTGTTGCAGGTTTGATTATTAATTTTCTAGCTAAATAGTAGTTTACCATCCCTGCCTTTTATAGGCAGTATTATTACAATTGGTACACAGTTAGTTTTCCTTCTTTTTAGTACAACCCTTTTTTTCAGAAGTATAATCTTTGAACAAGTGTACTTTTCATAGGAAATTTGTGTTTTTGCAAGGTGATTTGTAAGTGATTCTCAAAATAATAATATTTACTGATTGAGTAAAATCAAAGAGTTTTCTATATTTTATTTAGTAATAAGAAATAGACCTCCCTTCATTGCTACTCTATTGCAGAATGGAATGGACTCCACTGGCTTTCTTATTTAACTTAGATTTCATAGCTTATCATTGTGTTTACCACACGATTTAAGATTTGGGGCTGAACTAACTGTTTCAATTAATATAAATTATGTACAACATCTTATTTCAAGAAAGAACTTGGAGGCCTTTTCTAGAAACTTCCATTTGTTTAGCTCTTTTTCCGTGCATTGTGTCACTCATTTTTAGTATTCAAGTGTACTCTTTTTTAGTATTCAACTGTACAAGTGAATGACATATAAGAACATTGCATTTGTAGTATGAGTTTGACCCCCGGTGCTAATTAATATAAAGAAATATTATAAGATTCAACCAAGTAAATGCATTAAGTTTGACCCCTGGTGCTAATTAATATAAAGAAATCTTATAAGATTCAACCAAGTAAATGCATCTAATATATTTAGGAACACTTTTTAAAGTAACCATACAGCTTAGTTTCTAGGCAACCATGTAAAGCATTTAATGACAATATAACAGAAATTTACAGTTGATTAAGGGATCATGTTAAAAATCTGTACTAGGGCACACTGATAGAGATAATGTAAGCTCTCATGGTTTAACCATGGTATCAACTTCTTCAAATTCTGTGTAATTTATTCTCGCTTCAAGTTGTCCGAATTCGAAGAAAATCTTAGATTTCATTAAATCACTCCAAGTGATAATAATCTAAATTCAAAAATTTAGCACTCTTTTCACTAAGTGAGCTAATGCAGGCCTCTTATGCAGTTAAATCCTTAGCTTTCAATGTGTTGACCATTAATTAATTTTAAATTCCAAATCTTATTCGTACTTACAGGTAGATATGATCCTATTGATGTTATAATCAACCAACCAGCAGCTATATATTTTTTACTTATTTTTGAGGGGTTAAATTTTCTTTGAGTAGATGTTCAAGCCTGTATAATGATTGGCTAGAATCTTAGATGATATAGTACTATTCTAAACTCGAACCACACATGTGAACACATTTTACTTATGAGGGAAGCTTTTTAAATACAATGTCGAATTTCGGAGCTATTCAAGTGTAACATGAAAGAAATAGCAGAGATAAATAGAAAAAACATATACACACAAAAATTATTTGACATAGAATAACCATTAAGCACCTTTGCTACTTCAGAGAAAAATATATTATATTCCTCTTCTATATTTTACAAAAAATATATCCCAGTATATAAAGGATTTCGATCCAGACAAAATTTAATACAAACTTTAATGTCACGGAAATGCCAACACAAATATGTCCTAAGCATAATCAAAATGATTTAAATATAGTCCTTATGCATTACAAAATGTCCAATCAAAAAAGGTCCTTTTATGCCAACGAGGAGCCCACTAACAAACGCACGAAAAGCCAAAAAGTCAAACAAGGTTGACTACCGCGCTATTGTCGCGGTTTACGAGGAGACCGCGGTGGTCGCGGTAACTATGAGCACTGCGAGAAAAGGGTTTACCGTGCTACCGCCATGGTTAAGAAATCGACTGCGGTGGCCGCGGTAACCGAGCGGTCTGAAGGAACGAGCTTACCGCGCTACTACCGCAGTTAAGAAATAGACCGTGGTGGCTGCGGTAACCATCCACTAACGAACAACTGACTGCCAGAGATGGACACTGTGCTACCGCAGGAGGCAAGAGAACAGACCACGGTAGAGCGGTAACTGTATGAAGTGACGGTGAGAGAAGCGAGCTGGCAGTTAACCTCGTTACCGTGGTGAGTGAGTTAAGAGGCCGCGATAGTGCGGTGGTCACTGCGTTACCACGAGCAGAAGATGGAGATGACGTGGTATGGCGGTAAGGGTTGACGAAGACTGCCGGAGTTGACTGATCTGTTGAATCGCAAGTTGGGCGAATTTCCAACACTCCCCCTTGAGCACAACTCACGCCATTTTTGATTCCCAGCCGGTATCTTTGAAAGTTGAAGCTCTCTGTGCTCAGTGCCTTGGTAAATATATCCGCCTGCTGTTCATCTAACCTACAAAAAATTAATGAAATCTCCCTGCCATTAATTAGTTCCCTAATAAAATGAAACCGTGTATCAATGTGTTTGTTGCGTTTGTGGAATACAGGGTTCTTCGACAGAGTTATGGCTGAATTGTTATCATAGAAAATCTTTGTTGCCTCTGTCTGCTCATTCTGAATTTCCTATAGTACTCTTCTCATCCACACTGCCTGACAAGATGCACTTGTAGCTACAACATACTCAGCCTTAGCTGATGATAAGGTGACAATAGGCTGTTTCTTTGAAGCCCATGCAACAACACCACTTCCAAAATTAAAAACATAGCCAGAGGTGCTTTTCC